>CAOKZL010003641.1:0-80587 GCA_948472985.1 Iguana delicatissima | reverse complement strand
ACCATGTAGGGTCAAAAGTGTGAAGACACCTGAAACTGTTTCACCACCCCACTCTAAACTCTAAACTTTTTATGCTCAAGGAATCCTCAAGAAAAGTGAAAATGATTGATGTCTATCAGTCATAAAATGATAGTAAAAGGCAGAACCAGATTAGTTGTCTCGCTAACCAGAAGTCAAATGTAATGAAACAGGAGTAATGCTCTAGCACATCTTTTCCAAAAGGTAAAAAGACCTTGCACAGTTCTTGGTCTATTCTGGGCAGACTGGATGTTGGTAGAAATGTATGTTGTTTTCATTGTTTTGAATAAGCTCTTCTGTCCATTTGTAATCTGCATTTGACAGGAACTGTCCCACAGTGTCCTCTTAAAGTGCTCTTGCCTGCCCTCTACTGTTTCATTGACCTCTGCTCCTCAGTGAAGCAGGAAGCTAACTAGATTCTACTAGGAGGAAGTAGTAGTTCTTTCAAACTACATTTCCGAAATACAAACTTCAGTCTCAGATGCATGCTGAGAGAGACACAGAGTTTTTTTTCTGTAGAAAAGGCAGGTAATAATACTATCAGAAAACAAGACTCTATTAAGAATCCAGACTGCAAGAAAGCAGAAAGTTTCCTGCTTCAATGAAGTTCCAGTAACCAAAGGGTATCAGTTGTAGTCAGAAGGAAGACAAATTCAGTATTTTAAAGATGTGTTGCCTGCAAGTGGTAACGTAGATCAAGAATACCATGGAATAGAGCTAGACCAGATGTTCAGAGGTGTTACCATGCCGTACACCCCATTCCATGATATGATACAACTGGCAATGAACATTATTTAACTGGTACAGAAAATATAAATCATATACTGTTATGGCTGAAAATTCATGCTGGTAAAGGGGTAATGGCTGAACACATGCAAAAGTAGGTCAGATGGGACCTCAGGGCATGCTCACATCATAGTCAAGGGATCAGCTGAGAAACTCCAGTGTTAATGAGCTTGTGCCTCAACAACTCAACCTTCAAAAACAATAATACCTGAAACTACCTCAACAAAGCAACTGATTGTCATCAATCCATTCCCTCTTCCCACTGAAATTCTCCTTTATTTCCTCACCTGCCCAGATATTAAGGAGCTATCACGATTCCCATTAGTGTTTCGTCATCCAATGTTAAGGCCATTAGCCTGTTCTAGATCCCACTGTTTGCTCTGCCAGAGAGTCATAAACACCTTCCCCCTCAGGGCAGAAACAGGGTATTTAAAGCCTGGCTCTGAGCTAGACAACTCATAGTACTCTGGACAATGGCCATCACTCTGCTGTTCTGGTACTACCCTCAGACCCTTAGTCTGAGCCACATCACTTTGTCTCTTCTCTGCAGGCTAGGTAAATATCACCCACTTCACTCTAACTTCTCACTATCCATTATTTTCCTTCTTTCCCCCAGTTAGCCTTGTTTGGTTGTGAGACTGCTTGAAATCTTGTGTGTGTCTGTGATTTTCCCCAATAAAACATTCTTGAACCTCCAACTGGTGTCCCTGCATTAGTACTGGCAGACATAGATGGAAAGATCCGGTAAGGTTACCTCCCCCCCCCAATAGGTCTCCTTTTGAGCTAATAATTCCCTACTGTTCCAAAGAGACACTGACACCACCAGTGGACCTCTGTGTCGCCCACCTTTTGGGGTAACAAGGGTTAGCCATAGTCAAGTTGTTAAGTAATCTAGGAGTCATAAATCCATCATGAACAAAACAATTGCACAAAGAGCTGAGAACCAGGAATGGTGCTGCTTTCAACAATGTTCTTATCTGGCTTTAAAAGGCAGATGCTCAACAACCAGATCTCTGCCTATATTTAATGATAGCATCTCTTAGCTGCAACCTTCCGGAGACCTTAATTACAGTCTTATATTGTGTCTGAAGGAAACAGTATTGTCCAGACACTTGAGCTTCCACCCTTCCCTGGTATCAGGGGGGTGGGGTCTTCTCTTCCTCCCCCTCTGCCTCCTGCTCCA
The DNA here is from genome assembly GCA_948472985.1 of Iguana delicatissima. Classification (NCBI taxonomy): domain Eukaryota; kingdom Metazoa; phylum Chordata; class Lepidosauria; order Squamata; family Iguanidae; genus Iguana; species Iguana delicatissima. Next base: position 78,600 of record CAOKZL010003641.1, on the reverse strand, counting down.
ATCTTCACCTGATCTGTCAAACAGAAGCTTTGGGTTGAGGGCATCTGCTGAGTCTTTAACTGGTATGTCTGCTTCTGTGACTGAAATTCCAAAGTAGGAAACAGAATATAATCAAACATTATTACAGAATTTGGCCTGAACAGGAAGCTAAACAGATGACTGCCTGTGTGGACATCATCAGATAGCCAATAGCAAAACCAAATGGATGTTGTAATTGGAAACAGAAGACAGAGAAGCTTGACTAATGTAATATACCACAGAATTTCAGAAGAAAATCATCCTATCCTTTATAGAAAAGCCTTTGTTTATGCAGACCATGAAAAAATTATTGGTTGTTCTAAAAGAAATGGGTATGCCACAACATTTGATTATCCTGATCCATAACTTTTATTCTGGACAAGAGCCCACTGTCAGGACAGAATACAGAGAAACAAAATGGTTTCCAACTGTTGAGGGGTCCAAACAAGGTTGCATTTTATCACCGTATCTGTTTAATTAATATGCAGAGGACATCATATGGAAAGAAGGATTATATTCAAAGGAAGGAAGTGTTTAAAAAGGAGTATCAACAAATTAAGATGTAAATGTCATCGTATCAAAGAAAATAGTAAAGACTTGGAGCAACTAAAGTGGAGGAAGAAAGTGCAAAAGGAGGGATGCAACTGAATATTAAGAAAAAAAAATAATGACCATAGATGATTACACAACTTAAAAGTAGATGATGAGGTCATCAAAATAGTTTAAATATTTTCTAAATTTTGTCGTACTCAATCAAAATTGAGACTGTAGTCAAGAAATCAGAAGAAGACTAAGACTTTGAAGGGAAACTATGAAGGAAAAAGTTATGATCCTCAAATGTAAAGATACATGATTAAATACCAAAGTCAGAATCATTTACATCAGAGTATTTCCAATTTATTACATATGGTATGAAAGCTAATAGAGAGAGAATAAATTAATTTGAAAAGCGGTTCTGAAAGAGAATTGGATGAACACAATGGACTGGCAAAAAGACAAACTAATGGATCTAACAGGAAAAACATGCCTGAACTAAAATCTAAAAGCCAACATGACAAAACTGAGGCCATTGTACTTTGTTTTCCTTCCGCCCAGGGCTTTGGAAACATCAGGAGATGATACAACTCACTAGAAAAAGCAATAATGCTGTGAAAAATAGGAAGCAGTAGGGGGGTAAAGGAAAACTACATTAAAGGTGGATTGATACAGCCCTGAGTTTGCAACAACTGAGCGAGGCCATTGGTGATGGAATTCTTAAAGGTGTCTCATTCATAGGGCGACCAAACGTCAAAGCTGACTTGAGTCATAGAACAATAAAATCACAGCATATAGTTACACAAACCTTTATAATATATCTGGCACAAATTTAGAATTTTTAACATTTTCTCAGTACAATTTTTAGTTGACCTCACCTCTCATTGACCCCTGGGCTCCCATGTAAAGTTACATCGTCATTTTTAACAGTGTCTTACCTTTTTGAAACTGAATTTCATACTGAAGTTCAAAAACCAAGACTCTAGGTTTGTGTTATACAGACAATGGCTTAGTACAGAAATGACACCAACTACAGTTGCCCAAATTAAACAAACCATGCTTAGTGCTAACCAGGACTGCCTCCAAACAATATTTTACAAGCCCACATCAATTCACAGCTTGGGAGTAATTCTTGTTTACAGCTAACTAAATGCCTGATTCTAATATGATGGCAAAGTGCCATCGTATAAACCAGGAAGGGGAAGAAGGAATCAATGAAAAGCAGAAGAGCACAATCTTTGGTCTCTAAATTTTAAACTATGACTACACTATAATTCAGAGGAATAGGTTCACAGTATTTAAACTGACCAACTCCCATCAATTGAAACCTATCTCATCAGGGAATAATCAAAGACGACTAAAGAAAAAATTGTTTTGTGGTTTTACCTTTCAGCTACTGATTGTCTTGCTGAATAGAAATCTTCTTCTGCCAAATAAGCAGCTGCAGTTCCTCCTCCAAAATAAGTTTTTTTCAAGCAAGCAGCAACATCATTCTTCACCACCAGGGCACCTAAACCAGTGGGAAATCCAAATATCTTATAGAATGACACTGGCACAAAGTCTGCTTGATGAATGCTTAAGTCTAATGGGGAAGTGCTAACATATGATGCTGCATCCAAGAGTACAAACCATTTTCCTTGGATCTTAATAGGGCACAGTTTTCCACATTTTATCTCTTCTATCCAGGCAAGGGGATATTTAGTGCCTGAAAAATTACTCTGAGCAGGATAACAGAAGAGATGAGATGTTCTACTGCTCTTCTCCTCCACTTCCATGTGATTTGTCCCCGATAACATTTCCTTTGGTTTCACTGGCACAAATAAGACATTCATTGCAGCAGTAATTTCTCTCATGCCCACCACAGACGTGTGGCTATCAGTAAGGTAGCAAAACCGGCTACCAGGATTCTGCAAGGTTTCAGGCATCCAGGGGAAAGCCTCTGCAACCAGTTTGAGTGCAGCTGTACAACCTGAAGTGAAAATGACAGTGTAGTCTTCTACAGTTGTATTGAAGTGCTGTAATATCCTGCAAAAGAAGAAGGAAAGCACAGCAAATTTGAAGAGATATTTGAAAAGTACACAAATACATTTGTTGTCTACTGTGTCTAATTCTACCACCTAAGCAAAAAAACTAACCAGGAAACATGTGTGGCTACATTTTGTTTTCCATTACTGAAGTTTAGTGCTACGCATCACCAAGACTGTCCTGCTCAGTTTGTTAAATTATGGCACATGACAATACTTGTGAAGAGGCCAGCATTTCTTTTTAATGAAGAAGCAGCCACAAGAAATTTCTGCTAAACACCAAGCATGAGAGGCCTCCTTCACTCTTCCTCATCTACTGTTTCTCCACTTGGAATCATCCTCTCCAATCCAGTGGCAAGGAACATATCCCAGTATTCCAGCTAGTCAATAGAATCCTGAACCCTGTTTCTATGAAATGAGCAGCCTTTAAAGTTCAATCTAATAAGCAAGCTTTATGAACATTCATTCTGCTTCTTCATTAAAATAATTTTATAAAATTTTGAACCACTCTCAAGGGCTAAGATGGAACCCTGCAGCATTGCACTTATCACTTCTCTTCAACTTCACAATTATTCTTTGAGTACAGTTCCTTTATGAGCTTAAGATCTACCTAACAATGTTCTAAAAACACACCTCAAAAATGCACCTAACAATGGTATAAAGTACAATAATTTGTATATCACATCAGAATACTGTGGAAAACTTTGCTGAAATCAAGATAGGTAACACTTTTGCAATCAATAGCTACAGAGCTACAGTTCAGCTATCCTACAGGAGAGATTCCTCCTTTTCATACAATGAAAGCATGACTGGCAGTAGCCTGCTCGGCCTCTCCTTGTGGAAGCTATCAAAAATATTTTCATTATAGCTGTATTATAATGCACACAAGATAAGCTCAATCACTGATGAAGTCCATACATAGTCTATCTTTCTCATCAATGTTTAATTGCATACCCAGGGATTTTACAATTTGTACATTTTGTTCTTCGGGCAAGCTGGAAACATAACAACTTCAACTTGTACTTTTGATTTTGACTAAATAAGCCATGAACCACTGCAGTCAGATCTGCTGTCTCTTGAAAAGGGTGCAGCTGGCACTCCAGTTGAAAGTGGGCAAAGGTACTCCTGACCCTATAGTCACCTGGTCTTCCAAGAGCTGTATTTGTACCAAGAGCTCTAACAAGCTATGAAGCTCACATTTCAGAGGGAATGCAACCCTATCCAGAACAGGTTGTGATCCAAACATCAAGGCTAGCTTTCCTACTGACCAAAATAACTTCAGTACTGTTTGAACTCTCAATTTTTTCACCCACAACCAAGCTTTCACTGTCTCCAGATGATTCAGTATTTTCACAGTGCTCCTTGGTGTCACTTCTAAAATGAGAGACAGAGCTGGGGATCATCAGGATACTGATTGTTCTCAGTCCCAAAGCTCTAACTGACCTTTCCCAGCATCTTCATGTAGATGTTGAAAAGCATACAGGACAATACTGCATCCTGTGGAATGCCATTTGCTAATGGCCAAAAGCCTGAATAACAGTCTCCCAGCAACATCTTCTGGGACCAGGAGCACTGCAGAACAGTGCCTCCTATATCAGTCAAACAACTTAAAAAGATACCATGATCAATAGAATCAAATGCCACCAATAAATCCAACAGAACCTGTCTGGTAGTCACCTAGAATGAGGGGGTCCATTGAAGATCTCTTTAGAAGCAGTCTTATGAGTGGTTTGAATCCCCATTCAACCATGGAAACCCACTGGCTGACCTCAGGCAAGTCATATTCTCTCTCAGCATCAAAAAAGCCAAAGGCAACAAATCTTGCCAAGAACACCCCATAAGTTCACATTAGGGTCACCATAAGTCAGTTTTCAAAGGGGAGAGACATGATGGCTAGAAAGAACATCTCCCCGTCAGCAGCACTTTATTGTTGTGTTCCTGGGAATTATTTCTGACTTATGGCAACCATAAGGTGAACCCATTATAGGGTGTTATTGCTGGTCTTATTGTTGTTTTGGCAAGATTTGTTTAGAGGAGGTTTGCTTTTGCCTTCTTCTGAGAATGTGACTTGCCCAAGGGCACCCAGTGTCTGAGCAGAGATTTGAATCCTAGTCTCCAGAGTCAAGTCTTGGAGGTCCCCAGCAAAAAATTATATTTGCAAGGGGTCCCTGATAAAGAAAAAGTTAAGAACCATTGCTCTATACCCAAGGAAAGGATACTTTAGAGTGATTTTTTATCAATCACTCACACTTTCATCTCTTTTCACTTGTGTGCCAAGAGTAGTCTGGCTGCAGTGAACACATATTGTAAAATTGTAAAATTCTTCTGTAGGATCTATTTATCTGATCATTTACCAGTCCCACTAAGCATTTCTCTGGCTCTAGTTTGAGCTTGATTTTCAAAATGTCTTCCATTAGTTGAGTCCAACATTTCTTTACTTTTATGCATGTCCACCATATGTGGGAAAAGTCCATTCTTCTTTCTTACATTTCCAACAAATGCTATAGAATAGTGGTTCTCAACCTGTGGGTCCCCAGATGTTTGTGGACTTCAGCTCCCAGAAGCCCCAGACACTATGGTCAATGCTCAGGGCTTCTGGGAGCTGAAGTCGAAAAACATCTGGGGACCCACAGGTTGAGAGCCACCGCTATAGAACCATTATACCAGTGGTTCTCAACCTGTGGGTCCCCAGATGTTTGTGGACTTCAGCTCCCAGAAGCCCCAGCCACTATGGTCAATGCTCAGGGCTTCTGGGAACCGAAGTCCAAAAACATCTGGGGACCCACAGGTTGAGAACCACTGCATTATACACTTCAGACAACTTTTCCAATGTTAAATACCATCAATACATCATTTTATAAAAATTTCTCTTGAAGATCATAACTTAAAGTAAATTTGATGTCTCTTGTCCACAACTTCTCCTACTGTTCTTCTCAAAATTGGATTTAGATATTTCAAACCCAACTAAGTTTAAACATTCAGTCAGTTGTCTATAAGCAAGCCATCCAATATCAAATCCCTCTTCAATCAATATATTACTAGCTTTCATTTGCCTTTGACCATTTTCCATTAATAACAACTCATATGTAATCAATTCATCTTTAAAAAGTATTTCCCTTTTAAACAACACTTCATATGGCAAAACCCACAGAGGCATTTTGGCGCATAATATTATTTTATATTTATTCCAAACTGTTAAAATAGATTTTCTCACAGAATGGTTGTTGAAGTCAACATTTGCTTTAAACTTATCATACCATAACTGGGCATGACACCCAAATCTTAAATCAAATCCTTCTCACTGAAGAAACCTTTCTCTCTTCAAGGAAATCCAATCCAGTCTTTGAACCCAAGCAGACAGAAAGCATGAAAATATATCTTCAAATCTGATAGACTAAGTCCTCTTTCTCTGGCATCTTGCAAAATCTTAAATCTGGCTCACGGTTTCTCTCCTTGCCAAACAAATTTGGAAATATCTTGGTGCTGTTGTTTAAAAGGTATATCATTTGTCACTATTGGAAATATCTGAAATAAAAATAACATCTTAGGAAGTGCACTGATTTTTATAGTTGGAATTCAACCAAGAAGTGAACGTACCAACTTTGTCCATCTCTGTAAGTTGCATTTTATCTCATTCCATGTTTTCAGGAGAGCCAGGGTGGTGTACTGGATTGAATGTTGGACTATGAATTTGGAGAAGAGGGTTCAATTCCCCACTCAGTCATGGAAACTGGATGGCCTTGGGCACATCACACACACTCAGCCCCAGAAAGCCCCATGATAGGGTTGCTATAAGTCAGAAATGACTTGAAGGTACACAACAACAACATTCTTGAATAACTTTGAATTTTTGCATCTCACCTTCTCTACTACTTTAAATCTCATCATCTTCAGCAATAGTTTTTTTTAATCTTCCTTCATCATATTTTTACTGAGCATAACCATCTTGTCCTTGTTCACTTTGAAGAATTTTAAGAGTGCAGAAAACTTTAAAATTTAAGTAAAGTATCCACAGATACTAATGGATCTTGTAAAAAAAATCACTAAATCATCTGCAAAGGCTCTCAGTTTAAAGGTCTGTTTTTAAAATAACTAATCTTTTGAGTTTCTCTTCTTGTCTTATTGCTCTGTTTAATACTTCCAAAGTAAATATAAACAGCAAAGGTAACAAAGAACATCTTTATCATGCTTTCTCTCAATGTCATATGATTTGTTAATATCTCCATTTATCAAAATTTGTGCTTTCTTTCTTGAATATATTGCTTGAATCCAAGCAATAAAGTTTTGACCAAAATTCATCTTCTTTTCATCTTCTTTATTAGTGCCATCATAAAAAGCCAACTGACATTGTCTAACGCCTTTTCTGCATCCAACCCCCGTCCCCAGTGCAACTTGTTTTTCATTATGAGCACCTAAATATTCTAAAATATAACACACCTTGCATTGTCTCTCAATTGTCTCTTGGGTAGAAAACCACATTGATCTTCATGTATTATTTCATTTAGTGCTTTCATTTATTATCTCTGTCAAAATCTGTGAAAAGAAATTACACTCATTTTTCCAAAGCAAAATTGGTCTGTAGTTTTTAGGATCTGTTGTATCCTTCTCTTCTTTTCGAATTAAAGTTATATTTGCTGAAGACCAAATATTTGGTATCTTGCCGATAAACAGAACTGCATTCATTTTTTCCTGTAATAGTAAAGACAATTCATCTTCTAAAGTTTTATAGTAAGTCACTGAAAGTCCATCTAGCTCTAGAAGAGCCCAAGAGCTCTTCTGATTTTGATCTTTTTCAAAGCATTGACTATCTCAGATATAGTCCTGGTTGAATTTAGAATCTTTCTCTGGTTTTCTGTGAACACAGGTAATTTCTGTAAGGTCAAATATTTTGTAATTTTATCAACTGATATCTTTGGTTATTTATAAAGTGGTGAAAAGACTGAAAGAAAATCCTTTTTATTCTGTTTGAGTCTGTTGTTGTGTTCTTCCCATCTCTCATCTTTAATATCCATTTCTTCTCTCTCTCTTTCCACAACTTGTATGCTAGACATTTACCTGGTTTATTAGGAAATTAAAAATGCCTTTCGTCTAGCAAATCTCATCTTTTTCTCAATATCTTGAATTCTATTAATGGAAAGTTACTGTTGGGAGTTTTGTTTCTGTTTTTTGCAAAATCTTTATCTTCTTCACAAATAATATTTTATGTGAGGCTCTCTTAAGTTCTTCTTTCTTTTAAATTTCCTCCAAAATTTCCTATTCTATCTGCCATTTTTTCTTTGTTTCCATAGCTTGTATAAAAAATTTTCCTCATAACAGCATCCCAAAACATTCTAATATCAGTTTAAATTCTCTTAAAAAAAATTTTTAAAACTCTTTTTGGTTTCATCCACTTACACTTCATTCTTTAGCAAGGAATCATTCAATCTCAAATTGAATTGTCTTGTGGCTGTCTTCATTTGTATCAATATTGGGTTATGACCCCCCAAAAAATCTTAGATTAAGTCTCCATGTATTTAATCATAGGAATCAAAGATTTAGACATTAAAAACATCAATTCTTGAAAAAGATTTATGTCTCTCCAAAAAAAGAATAATCTCACCATACAAATGTGTCCAAACATCTACAAGATCCAAATTCTCCACCAAGTTTTAAAAAAGGGCTTTGCTGGCTTGCCTTGGTCTTGTTTTTTTCCCCCTTTTATTTGTCTTTTTGTCATGATTTGAGTCTATCATGCCTTCTCAATCCCCTAAAAAAAAACTATCTTTCATAAGGAAATTCATAAGAAAATTCCAATTTTTTTCAGAGTTTCTGAAAAAAGGAACATTCTATAGAAGTATATAACCCAAACACTGTGACTCCCTGTATTTGAATTTCTACTTCTACTGTATGGTTATCTAAATAATCAAAAACATTTTCAGGGGTCAGTCTTGGGTTTATAAATTGATATAAATTCTTTCCCTAACTTCCAATTTTGTAAAAATTTAACATCCTATAAACATATTAAATCTAATTTTTGTTTCCCCCAATGATGAAAAATATTCCTTCTTTTAGAAGAGCAATTTATCCCTGTTATAGTCCAAGATAGTAACTTAAGATCCATTGTTAAGCCTGAATATCATTAGAGTCGATGTCCAACTTTGCCTGAGTGTGGGCAGATTTCTCCATCACTACTCCTTGGACTCTATTTCTCTCATCCTCTCTTTCTCTCAGCTCAACAGCTGCAAACTCAAAATCATTTCTACATTTCTGTAGGAATTCTTTCACCTTCTCAACAGAGTTGAGGTTGAAAATTCTCTGCCTGTATCTGAACATCTTCAAGATTGGTCCAACAAAATGAAATGCCTTCTTCAAGTTTATTTCTCAAAAAAGGATAATGTGTTTTCCTCAAGATCTGAATATCTTTAAAAATTACAATGGGTTTATCATCTATTTGCATCATGATCAGGTTGTGTTGTTGTAGAACTTGATCCTGTATTTGTTTTCTGACAAAATATCACATCTCTTGGGAGATTTCTTTGGACACCCAGGAATCTAAACAATAAAGCCTGTCAATTTTATGGAACACATCTTTTCTATCAGCTTCCAAAAAGTCAGCAATGGCTTCAGTGACTGTGATAACTGAAGCCCCTGTGAGAGCTGCTGCTGCTGAGCAACAGCTGCTGGTCCCTGTTGCTCAGGATGGAGATGATAAGCAGCAGCTGTGGTCTCTGTGGCTCTGGCTGGAGATGAGTCCTGCAGCTCAAGAGCTCCCTCTGCTGCCATGGACCAAGCAGGAGCGGACGTCCCTCTGCCTGCTCCTTTAGAGCAACAGGGATCCAATTCTTTGCCTGCTCCTTTGGAACAACAGGGATCCGATTCTGAAGAGGCTCTGGAGCCTGGTTCAATAAGCCCCCAATCAAGGCGGAGACTCAAGAGGGCTGTGCAAAGGGAGGCTTCCTTGGCTAAGTTTAAGAAGCAGTGACTGGACACACCTGTGCCTGGGGCTATATAACTGCCTGCCTGGAAGCTTCCCTTTGCTTGTGGCAAACTTCTTACAAGCTCTCCTCTTGTCTGTACCTTGCTCCCAGCACCTGATACCTTGAATTGATCTCTGGACTCTTGGCTTTGGAACTGTGACTACAGCTTCATTTGGCACTCTGGTAAATGAACTTCCTTCAGTAAGTGCTTGCTTGTCTCCTCCCAGCTGGACTTTGCTGGCTCTCCCACTTTCTTCTCTGGGCTGGCTTGCTGCCCAGGTTTCTGACCTTGACAGTGACTTTCACATAAATATTTTTATCCTGAGTTTCTGGCATTTTGAGACATCTGTCTCTACTTCCAACAAAGCAACTGAATTTGTATTCTGTCCTTGATTCAGATTCAACTTCTCAGTCACCAGTTTTGGTGCTCTCTTATTATTGGATCTAAAGGGCCTCTTATATCTTTTGAGCTCAGTTTGCAGCTAGGTTTTAAAGTCTTGTTTAATGTCTTTCCTCATTTGATATACCATCTGTGAATTCTTTCACATCCTCCCTCATACTTTTAAGTTCATCCTGAATTATTTGTATTGTATCTCCTTCTCTGGACTGCTCTACTGAAGTTCTTTGCTGTACATATGAAGCCTGCGTTTGCCTTGTAACTCTTATTTAAGTCATTTTGTTTATTAAAAAGCTTGATAAAACAAAAGCTAATTCCCATTAGCTAGCATGCCTTGTATGTCCACTTAAGTTTAAAATTTTAAAAGTTTTTAAAGTTTTTAAAAAAAATATAAGCTTTATTAATATATCTTGTGAGTAACACTTACCACATAAAACATATATATCCTATAATAGATACAATATAATGCAAACATTAAAAATAGTAAGAAAGAAAAGAATGAGAAAAAGAAATAAAAAAAGAAGTAATACAACTGCACTGGACATCACTTGGAAATAAGAATAAAAGAGGAAAAGTAAGAATAAGACAAAAATAAGAAGAGAAAACACAAAAAAAGGATTTTTTTCCCAAATTTTATCAGGTTGTAAGTTCTATCTTAACTCCCATCACCTGCTTGCTAGCTAAAATTCCAATCTTTACATCTATATTCCTTATACTAAAACAACTAATTCTGATTGTATTTCTACGAATCAAAGCCTATTGTTGCTATATCTCCATTTCGACTCCTTACATGGTCCATAAAAGTTTTCCATATTCTTAAGTAAGATTCTATTGAGTTTTCTTTTAACAAAGTTGTAAAATTTACCCAACTTTGCCAGATCTATTAATTTTTGCATCCAGGTATGTTACTATTTTTCCAATGTTTTCTGTAGAGTATTCTTGTGACTGTCACCATGTACTGTCACCATGTATCTTATCAGATTTCTGTGTCATTCTTCCAATTTATTATTCTTATCTATCATATTTAGGAGAAATAAGCTATAAACTCTATTCATATTTTTAATATTTTTCTGTATAAGATCGCAAATTAATAGCCAATATTTCCTTTATTTTTTTACATATCTACCATAAGTGATAGAAGGTCCCAACATGTTTCTTACATTTCTAACACTGACTGCTTACACCTTTATATATTTTTGATAACTTACTGGGAGTCATATACTACATAAACATCATCTTATAAAAATTTTTAGATTGTTATAGTAAGTAAATTTTAAACCTTTGCCCCATATTTCTTCCCACTGATCCAATTCAATATCATAACCTAAACACTGAGCCAATATATCACACATTTTTATCTATTCCTCCTCTGTATTAATTCTTAATAACAATTTATACATCTTAGATATCAGATGTGAATCCCCACAAAAATAGCAGTTTTTCAAATTCAGATATTTTTCCCTCGAAATTAAATCTTTTCATGTCCTCTTTGAATCTTTCTCTTAGTTGACAATACATTAGTCATTGATGCTTAAACTATTCTTGTTCTAAGCACTGTAGTTACTTAATGTTCCAATTACCCTCCTCCTTGTTCACTAAATCTTTATATCTTATCCAAGTTTTTTTTTAAACTGCTCATTTCCCTTCTACAAAACGTTTCCAGCAGAGACGGCCAACTTGGTATCTTGGAATCAAATCTCTCTTTATATTTTCCCTATATCTTAATGTTCTTCTTACAACATGATTTTTAAATCCCATCTTTGTCTTAATTTTACCATGTCATCCAAATTTTAATTTGTTTCCCTCTAATTCTAGTAACCTCTTGTTTTCTAGTATAATCAATTCCTTTATCCATACTAAACATGAAGGAGCAAAATCTATTCTGAGGTTTGACAATCCTAATCCTCCTTGCTCTTTAGCACCTATTAGAGCTTTCTATTTTATCCTTGGTTTTCTGCCAGCCCACAAAAATTTTGAGATCTCTTTCTGCCAATTTGAAAATGCAATATTTGAGAAAATAATCAGGTTTGTTTGAAATAAAAGCATTAGTTTACCAAAACCATCATTTTAATAACAGATATTCTCCCTATCAATGAGAAATAATTGATAGAGATATGTATATGTGTGCATATGTGTGTGTGTGTTTGTATGTGTGTATATAGATATATATACACACATATGGAAATATCTGCCACTTATTAAGACCATTTTTATCTTGTCCCAGACATTAACATAATTTTGTATAGCTGTTGATTTTTAGATTTTTTATATTTTAATTTAAAAAACAAAAGAAGCATTATAATGTAAAAGTAAATAGTTGTTGTTAAGGTTATGCCCAAATATTAATCTTCTTCACTATTTCAAATCCTGATTTTATAGTCAGCCCTCCACATTTGTGGGTTTCACTTTTGTGGATTTGATTATTCACAGGTTATTAGCTATCATCCCTGCTGCCTCCCTATGCCATTTCTAATAGGAACGTCAAGCGTTGTGAGACTGAGGAACTGCAAATGAGGCTTGCAAGTCCCTATTGTCCCTATTAAAAATGGTGCAGGGCAGCAGCGGAGATGGCAGTAAGCCCTACCAGCCCCCCACTTCTGCCTTGTGAAGGAACTCTGATGCCTCAAAGGAATCCACAGTGGGTGGATTACAGTGATCATACTTTTTGTGTGTGTTAAATATGGTTTGGGAGGGCCTAGAGTTATTCACAGTTTTTTCCACATTCACAAGAGTCCTGTGCCCCTAAACCTAGCGAATGTGAATATTCATATTTTTGTCAGGATTTTTGTTTTATCAGTATTAAACTTTAAAGCCTGCAACTTTACCATATTCTTAATATCAGCTGATCTAAATTACTCAGTGGATTTTCTAACATAATTATATCATCTGCAAAGACCTTCATTTTAAATTCTTTTCTGATCCTTAGTCCTCTTATCTCTTCTGTCTTTCCTTATTACTCTATTTAAATTTTCTAATATTAAAATAAATAATAATTATAAAAGAGGGCATCTTTGCCTTGTTCCTTTTTCAATATCAAAGCAATTTGCTGTATTACCATTTATTACTGTTTTTGCTTTTTGAGAAGAATAAATACTATAACTTTTTTCAAATTTAAGAAATTACTTCCAATATTTATTGTTTCCTTAATTTTAGGTAAAAATACTCAGTTCACATTATTGAAAGCCTTTTCTGTATCTAAAAATATCAAGGCACATTTAATTTTGTTATGGTAATTCAAGTATTCTAATATATCCAACATAGTTCTTATATTGTTTCTAATCTGTCACTTTGGCAAAAAGCTATTTTCATCTTCATGTATGTATTCTTGTAAGCAAATCTTTAATCTGTTCACTAGGATTAATGCAAATATTTTATAGTCCCCTTTCAATAAACAAATAGGTCTATACTTTTTATTAATGATGGGTTTCAATCCTATTTTGATAATAATATTTGTTCCTTTCCAGCTGTTGGGATTTGCTGTGTTTGGAGGATACCATTTTTGACACTCTGAAGAGTTCTTACTAATTCTTCCCAGAATATTGGACATCTGAAATGTCCAAGCCCAGCAGTTCTTCTCACTTCTTCTCAATCTTTGCTTTTTTCATTTCCTTTCTTTTGTTCTTCCTTCCGCTTCTTCTCTTTTTCCTAGCTCAAGTCTTGTTAGTGGTCACAACTTTCACTCAGATTTGGAGGTGCTTCATCTTGCTTTCTATGTAACCTTTCAAAGTCCTTATTTCTCTTCAGAAATTCCTTAGCTTTTTCAACAGAAACAATTTTATATCTTTCCATTTCCATTTAAAATGTGAAGTTTACCACCTCAAGCTTACCCCAGCTGAAGGAGAATTCTTTCTCTTTTTAATACATCTACAAAAAGGAGTAGTTCTTCCTTCTTAACAGCTGAGTTGGAATTTCTTTCAATATTATAATTAACTTCCCATCAATTTTGATTACTTTTTTTGTAATGAATGTCCAGGATATAGTTTCTTGTGGTCTTCCTCACACACTGAATTACTAAATCCCATGAGAGATTCTTCTTCTTGGCCTCCAATGAATTATCTCTGTAGATTCAGTCTAGTTCCTTGTCCAGGTATTCCTCATCCCAATCCAAGCTTTTCAATAATTCCTTGATTATTTTCCTCCTAATATTCTAAATCTCAGTCAGGATTCTAATCTTTGCTTCTCTTTGCTCTGCTAGTGCCAAGCATTCTAACTGACTTTCCATTTCTATATTTAAGTCCTGTATCTCTTTCTTTACAGATTATATTTCTTCATTTTCTTTCACATTTTTTTTCACTTGTAATAAGAGATCTTGGGCTGCATTCAATTTTGTGTTCATATCATTTAACTGTATTCCAGTCTCCTTTCTAAAGTCCTTCATTTCCTCCATGGATTTTTTTCATGTAGTGAGGCATCCTATCAAACCTCTTCTAGATTGTATCTGCTAAATTTCTTGATTCTTAAGTCTTGTCCTTGTTCCAGCCATTCTTCTTCTATTATTTTTATTCTTTTTTCTTCCCTTTTTCCTTCTCTCTGCTTTCTACTTTCTCTTACCTTTTCTCTACTGTCTTCTATTTTCACTGTCCAACTTTTGTTTGCTTTCTTTTGCTCCTACCCACTATCTTCAATTCTTTCCTCAATTTCCACTTTCCTTTAAATATTCCCCATTTTTCTTTCTCTTAATTCCTTCCTTTCTCCCTTCTTCCTTTCTTTCCTGTCTCTCTCCACTCTTTTCTTTTCTTCTTCTTTTCAATTCTTCTTAACAATCTCCATTTTTCTTTCTCTTTTTCCTTTTTTCTTTCTTCTCCCTCTCTCCCTTTTCCTTTACTCTTTCCCTCCTCCAAATACCTGACCTCTCACTCTTGCTCTAAAACCATATTAAACAGAAAAGTTATACACTAGAGTGGAAGTCAGGGAAAAAAAGAGAAGATAGGGGGGGGGAAGGAGTCACTCTATCCCCAGTCAGAGGGAAGGGGGAGGTCTCTCCCTAAATTGCAAACCCCAGGATTCCATAGGACGTTGAAAGTGGAATAATAGCACTATAACAGTCTAGTGCAGAAATGGCCATTATTAAGAGTTGGTTGTTGTTGGAGTATGCTACAAAATTATTACCCATGTACTCTCAAACAGAGGGTATATCAATTGCACCCCTACTTTTCTTTCTCAGTTACAGTAAACAGACAATGCTCAGTACACTGCTTGTTTCCTCAGAAGTCTTGTCACCAGGGAGGAGAACAGAACTAATCACAGCCACTCAAGAAGACCAAAGAAGACACAAACACTGTGGGAAGAACTGTGAGAGCCCTCCCAAGGACTTATTCTTTGAATTTTTATACTGATGTTAACATATAAATTATTGCATTGTTAAATGCAGCCAGTGAATTTTTGAAGAAAATAAATAAATATTGGGAATTATTTGTCATTATTTGTGTTTTCCTGGAGGTAAAATGTTAATTCAGCCATGGATGGGAGGTCCACTGTCACATTTGGATGAACCCTACCTAACTATTAAGTGAATAGTACGTTAAAACTGCATAGAAGTAGAAAATTAATTAGATAAACTACAAGAGATTCCTAAGCAGGCATGAGTTAATTGAGTCATCAAAGCTTCAGATATGCCTTTAAGCAGATGCTCTGAATGCAGTGAAGTGCTCTTGTTCCATTCATTTGTACAGTCTCCATTTAGTGACCTTTGGAAAGGACAAATCAATACTGAAGACATACCACATGAGATGTTCCTTACTGTGCTTTAAAGGTCAAAGGAGACCTTTGTGTTAACAGTTTCAACATTGTTGTTTTGAGGGAAACATTACTAACAATTGAGGGTAAAATTAAGAAAGTTTCAATAAAATCCAAATAATCTCAACATCAGCAATGAATACTAAGAAAATAAGGCACTGATGCAAGTCACATTTCCCCTGCATTACCAATAAATTCTGGCTCTGTGAGTAAATATGCTTCCTTGAAAAGTTCTACTGAAATCAATGGAACTTCCTTCCAAGAGGGAAAGAAAGAAAATATTTGAAACTGGGACAGGGTCCTTGCTCGTAACTGGAAAGAAGTATTTGTTATTGGAACATCAACCAAAACCTTTGGGAGGTCCTTCATATGTCAAGAAGAACTGTATCAGACTTTGATTACTTTCAGCTAAAGGTACTTTGAGACTAGGCATTTCTAGAAATGAGGAATAGATCAAGTACAATATAGTTAAAACAAGAGGTTTATGATACAAAGAAATGCCCAAATATAGACATGAAGCACATCAGCAAGCACGTAAAACAAAGATCACTGTACCTGTATCGAACATGTTCAATAGTGTCGTATGTAAGTTTGCTGCTGATGTTCTGGCTGTGAGGGTTACCTAGGAAGTTAAAAAGGCCTCAGTAGGTCATAAAAACAGATATAATCCTTGTAACAAAGCACTATCTCCTAAAATAGTTACAGCTGTGATTAAACATAGCATTCATTTTACACCTCACTACAGCGCTCTAAATGTCTTAACAGTTTATTGAAGAAAAATGCAACATGACACCAGTTTGGCTGCTGCATTTTGCACTAACTGAAGCTTTTGAACATTCAAGGACAGTTCCATGTAGAATGCACTACAATAGTGTAATTGGGAGGTAACTAAGGCATGAACCACTGGCCAGATCTGCCTTCCTCAAGAAATGATGGAGCTCACATGTCAACTGAAGTTGGGCAAATATGCTCTTAGCCACTACAGCAACCTGGCTTTCCAGCAACTTCAAGCTATGAACCTGACCTTTCAGAGGGAAGTGCAACCCCATCCAGAACAGGCTGTAATCCAAGGCCGAGCTTGGTTTTCCTACTGACCAGCAGTACTCGCATCTTATCTGCACTGAGCTTCAGTCCATTTAATCACATCCTCAGTTGCATCCAGCCTTGTTGGTATCAGTTGTAGAAGACATACAGAACTTAGTATCATCAGCATACTCATGGCAAAGCTCTCAATGACCTCGCCCAGCTTCATGTACATGTTGGAAAACATAGGGGACAGTACTGACCTCTGTGGAACTCCACAGGCTAGTGGCCAAAAGGCTGTACAACAGTCTTCCAGCACCACCCTCTGGGAACATTCAGCCAAGAAAAACCATTGCAAGGCAATGCTCCCAAGTCTCCTTCCAGCCAAATGACCCAGAAGGGTATCATGGTTGACAGTATCAAATGCTGCTGAAAAATGCAGGAAGACCAACGGGGATGCATTCCTCTGTCCAACTCCTGCTGTAGATCATCCACCAAGGCAACCAAGACTGTTTCTGCCCCATAACTAGACCTGAACCCAGATTGGAATGAATCCACATAAACCATTTCATCCAAGAAAGTCTGGAGTTCTGTTGCCACCACTTCCTATAGAACCTTACTTAGAAAGAAGAGATTAGGACCCCAGCTGAAGTCCAATGAAGGTCTTATAAGGTCTTACAACTGTTTCTTTTAGAAAGGTTGGGATATAGCCATCTTTCAAAGAAGCATTTACAATCTCCACCACCCAACTGGCCAGTCTTTCTCTGGCAGCTTAATTAGCCAGGATGGACACGGGTCTAACAGATAAATAGTTGGCCTCATCTCTCCAAGCAACTTGTCCACATCATCACATTGAACAAATTGAAACTCATCCATCCAAACTGGGTAAGTATGGGCCTCAGTTACCTTCCCAGATTCTACCTTCAGTGGGAGTCCAAGTCAGAATGAATCTGAGCAATTTTGTCTGCAATGTATTTAACACTTTCATCACAGTGCTTTTTTGAGGGCATCTCCTTAGCAGTCTGAGGTCTAGGATGTAATAACCCTTTAACTACTCAAAACAGCTGTGCTGGACAAGACTGAGTTAGATGTCACAGAGGGTGTAAAGAACAGCTTCTTTGCTGCACTCACTGCTGCAAACTAGGCTCCAAATGGGCCTTAACCCATGCTCAATTGAATGTGTGTGCGTATACATATGTACATATACAAAACAACCACTTATTAAATGCAATATAAAACTTATCAAACTTCAGCAACCAGGTCTTAAAACACTCATACCACATCATCTTATCTATTATGTAATTCTACCTTCGTGAAAGGTTCTAAATTGTTACATCCAATACAATCGCTCTTTCTCTAGTAACTTGTCCATTATGTTTGTATAATTCTTTGTCTTATTCCAATGCCTCTTAACCACAGCTTAACACTTAACCAACCACTCATCCTACCATTATAGTATTAATTCATTCCAATATACTGATTTTTTCTACTCTAATTTTCTTCTGTACTTGTTACTGACATGCTCCCTCACCTTACTTTCATATAGTTAATTAAGCATTCCCAAACATTATTAAATTTATTCCGTACTCTCTTCGTTTCTGTCACTTAGTAATGTGGTAAGCTTGTCTGTTTCTAATATATTATACAATTTTAGCAACCACTCTTCCTCTGATAGTAATATATCATCTTTCCATTTTTGGGCATACATGATTCTGGCAGATGTTATGATGTATAATAGGGTTTTCCAATGTTTTCTCTCAATTTGACCATTAGTGACATCTATCATGTTAAGTAAATACATCTCAGCCCTCATTGGAAATTTTATTTTAAGGATATGTTATCAATATATTAATTTGTCCCCTAAATTTTTTTGCTTTATCACATAACCACCACATGTGGCAGAAAGTTCCTTTTTTATCTTGACATTTCCAGTGCTGATTATTTATGCCTTTGTCCATTTTTGCTATTTTCTCAGGTGTTAAATACCACCTGTAGAGCATTTTATAGTAATTTTCTCTTAGGTTATAGCATTTAGTGAATGTCACATTTTTGTTTCATGTTTTCATCCAATGTTCTAACTGTATCAGTTGGCCAAAATTCTGAGCCCACTTGTTCATACAATCTTTGGTTATTTCCTGTTCCAATTTTATTTTTAATAATAATTTATATAATTTTGTGATCACACGGTTATCCCTAGAGAGTAAGAGTATATTAAACTTAGATTAGTTATGTTCTATTCCCTCTGTTCTTAAATGAGTTTTAAATCTTTCTATCAATTGTTTATGTAGTAACCATGGGCAATTAATTCCTTTTGTCAATAACTCCTCATTTGTTTTAACCAACAAGTTTTACCCCTGCTGTTTAATTAAATCTTTACAAGTTAGCCACATATCCTTCAGGTTTTTTTTCATTCTGATGGAATGCCTCAAGCGGGGATGCCCATGAGGGTATTTCAGTATATAGTCTGTCTTTGTATCTTAGCCAAATTCTGAGCAGGAGTTTTCTCACTTGGTGAGCACTGAATTCTTTAATTACCTTGCTCTTCCTGTACCACACAAAGGCATGCCAGTCCATGTGTAAGTTGACACCTTCGAGTTGCAGAATTGTAGTATATATTTCAAATCTTTTACTCATATCTTTTCCCTTTGTTCCATCGGGATATGATACCCCACATTTTGTTCGCATTTAATCATACAAGCTTTCACTAGTTCATCTTCTGTTTCAATTTTCAACAATAACTTATACATTTTGGCAATTAAATGTTCCCCACCAGCACATAATTGTTCTTCAAATTCAGATTTAAGCATTTCAAATCCATATAAATTCTTATTGATTTTAAACTGTTCAGTCAACAGTCTGTATGAAAACCAACGCACATCATAACCTTCTAGGATTAGTTCATCCTCTGACCTCATTTTAAATCGCCCACTTTCCATCAACTTATTCCATTTTCAAAGATTTTTATTTACTTCATTCCAGATTCTTTTATAATTATGATCAAACAATTCCAAATTCTTCTTTGTTAAGTATATGCCCAAATTCCTTATTTTTTTTTTACTTTAAAATTTGATTTTTGGATTAACTTAGATTCCTTTTTTGTCATGTTCTTTGTCTTTCTCTCTTTATTTTCAGCCCTGCAACTTCACCATATTTTTCAAATATTTCTAATAGCCTTCATATACTTTTTAGTGGTTCTTTCAGTAAAATTGCTAAGTTGCTGGCAAAAGTTCTTAGCTTAAAAGTTTGGCCTTTTAGAGACACGTCTTTTGTCTCCAGGTCGCTTGTTATCTTGTTATTGAGAACTTCTAATGTTATCAAGAAAAGCTATGGGAAAAGAGGGCATCCTTGACAGGTGCCTCTTAATTGGGCACTAAGTTTTTTTTCACCATTGATCAAAATTTGAGCTGACTGATATTCACCATGCGCAATCAGATTCATCCTAAGTCCTTCTCTACCATCGTTCTAAGGAATCTACACAACTGCTTCATTGACTTGAGCTCCTCAGAAAACCAAGAAGCCAATGCTCTGTTTCCAAGTTAAGAATACTTGGGAGCAACTACGTCAGTTGTCCAAATGGTCACCCTATTCCACAGATAACAATGGCATCAACAGACCACCAACTCTAGCACCTGGAAAATCTCCCAGAGCATTCAGAAATCCTTTTGTATCCATTAGTTTCTGGGGGCAAAACATCAGCCTGACAAGCAAAAACCAGACCAAGAGTGTAGCCTGCTACCTGTATAGGTCCAAATATTAATTGAGACAGCTCCATGGTTGCCACAGAAGCCATGAAAGTCTGACCTGGCCCTGACAAGAGTACCTCAGCATGGATGTTAAAATCCCCAAATATAATAGATTTGGGAGAGATGAACACCATCTCTGAGACCACCTCCAGAAATTCAGCAGGGAGACAGCTGGGCAGCAGGGTGGACAATACAGCAACAGAATCTCCATCCTATCTATTGCCAGGTATACACACTCAAACACTGGACAGAGCAGCACTTCATCCTAATTTTTGGAAAAATGGACTGTAGAATGAGGCTACAAAATCTTGAAGCAAGGCTTCCAGTGGAGGTGCCACGGCAATCGGACAGAATTCACGGGACTAGTGAATTCCAAAGACCCAGTGAGGTTGGAATCTCCTCTTTAAACTGAAGATCTGAGGAGAAATGACCCCTTGGTAAAGGGGGGCATGAAGGAGACTTGAAGGGGACCCGAAATCAGCTAAAAGTGGATGGGAGTTGGCGTGAAAGAGGAGACCTGTTCACGGAAAGCGCTGACGGGATTGCGGAGTTGCCATTACCACACTGGGTTGCCTTGATAGGCTTAGTCGTGTCACCATCGTTCTGTTTCATCTTTCTTGACCTCTGGATTCGTAAGAATGAAAGCATAACATTGCCAGCTGGGGTAAGTTAAATCCAGTCGGATCCTTACTGAGAGGATTTAAACAAACTTAAAAACTCTGATCTACCAAAAGCAACGTGTTCCATAACTTTTAGAATCTCAGACAAAATAGGAAAGAAGAATGCATGAAGGTTTGCTTTTATTGAACTCTTGCATCTCGTGGATATTAAAGGGTTAAAAGGACTAGGGAAAAAATTGATATCACTAGTCTTATAAATTAATACTATTGAGACATTTTGGGATACTTAGAAAAGACAACAGGCATTTGCATCTCGCACATGGAAGGGAAGTAGGAGAAGGACTTAAACGTCGGTTCATGAGGAACTAATTTAATTATTTTATTAACTTACTAATGCGTTAAATTCATTAAGTAATAAGGTTTATCATAAGGACATTGGAATTAAGAGTTTACTGAATTAAAGTTAAAAAGGAACTGACATGAGTTGAGTGGAATAATGTAGGAGATTAGCTGCTGTTGAGTGTGAGAGACGATCATAACATCAACCCGCCACGGAAGGAATGGTGGTAAGAGCGTGAAATAGAATAAACAAAGCTAAAGGAAAGACAGAACTTGTTAAGTACACAGTAACTGAACGGGAAGAAAGAAGAAAGAAGAGATTTAGACTGGAAAGAACTTAAAATTGAAGACTTTTAGACGATTGCTGTAAAGAAAAGGACATCGAGATAAAAGGGAAAAGGGTGAGGAAGTAGAATGAAAATAAACGGCTTGATTGACTGATCGTCATTACTAATTGGAATACGGGAATATTGAAAAGGCAAATAAATAAAAACAGAACACCAACATAAAGACCTTCATAAATGTGATATTAAATGTTTGTAGATCTATGATATAGCTGTGACGTATCGTTAAATGTCTGAGTAAATATAAAGAGGAGAAACGTGGTGATATTACAGTATAATTAAAGTGCTTAATATTATAAAGTTATAAATAGAGCTTTTTATATAAGAGGTATTGGAAACTTGACTTGATTATACTACATGTGAGTTGCCTTTAAAACTTTAACTGTTTGATATTTGGGCTCCTGAGGCTTTACAATAGCTTGGTAATAGAAATAGAACAATTGTGTTTTTGCTAAGGGAAAGAAACAGCTGCCAAAGATATATTCAAAGTTGTTTCTAAGGAAACAGCTCAAAGACATTTTTGGAAAAGAACATTAGATAGATAAGAGTTAGCAGACTATAGAGAAAGGAGAGAAAAAGGAGAGAAGAATATAAAAATAGAGAATAAGAGTACAAATTATTTTTGAGAGTAACTGAACAAGTAAATAAAGAAGAAAAAAAAATAATAATAAATATATAATACAAAGTAAAAAATAAAAACAAAACAAGAAAGAAAGAAGAAGAATAGATCAACAAAGTAAATAAAGATTAAAATAAAATTAGAATAAAAATAGGCAAGATGATGGCAGCAGGAAAAAGGAAAACAGGGGAGGGAGCACAAACACAAATACAAACATTGTTCCAAAAAAGAGCTTCTACAGAAATTAAGATGCCACTCACTGAAACAAAGACAGTAACAATGGAAAATCAGAGCATGACACAAAGTGCTGGACTTGACATAACTGAAGAAATAAGGAAACTAACAATGACATTCAAGAATGAAATGAAGGAAACAAGAACAGAAATGAAGCAAATGAGAATAGAGACAAAAACAGATCTTAAGAAGGAATTAAAGACATTTAGAATTAAATTAGACAACATCTCAAAGGAATTAAAGCATGTGAATGAAAAGGTAAAGGAAGTAGAAGAAAGAACAACAAAGATGGAGGCACAGATGTTGAAAATGGAAGAAAGGGCAGAACAATTGGAAAGGACAACATTATTAATAGATATAAAGAACAGAAATAAATTGATTAAGATAAGAGGTCTGAAGGAATCTTTACAGGAAGACTTATATGAAAGATTGACACAACCTTCGGCACAATTTATAGGATGGGCACCAGAACAATTAGACCTGGAACTGGACAGGATCTTCAGAGTAAATTCAGTGGTCGCAAAGCGGAGGAATATACCACAAGACATTGTGGTATATTTCCTGAGGGAGAGAGTAAAGGGTGTGGTTTTGCAACAAAACTACACAAAGAAATTTGTGGTGGAAGGAAATGAATTGAAAATATATAAAGATGTACATCCCCCCTTGTTAAAAAGAAGGAGCAATTACAGTTTTTTGATGCAAGTTTTGAGAAATCACAGAATAAGATACACTTGGGAAAGGACAGAGGGTATTTCATTTCTTTGGAAACAGAAGAGATTTGTGCTGAACTTGATTATGAAAGCAAGAGAATTCTGGAAAAAGTATAAGGAAGAATTGAATAAAGACAGAAGATGTTACATATGAACAACAAGAAGAAAAAAAACCAAAGATACACTATAACTTTTACAAGGATTGGAAATAGAACAAAGAAAACAATAAATAAAGAGGAAGCCCATGGAACTAGAAAAGGAGGAAGAATCAGAAGTAGTTCAGGAGGAAGAAGTGGAAGAAGGAGGAGGAGGAGGAGGAGGAGAATCACATTCAATACTAGATTTAGAATTAGAAGAAGAAACAGAAGAGACTGAATAGGAAACATCATAATAAATAAATATAAAATGAAACTGAGAATACTCTCTTGGAATGTTTGGGGTATAAATTCCCCTCATAAAAGGAAATGCATCTTTCATCAATTAGAGAAATTAAATTTAGATATAATTGCAATACAAGAAACTCACATTAAAAATAAGGACTTAAATTATATTAAGAATCTCAAATTAGGCCAAACTTTTTCATCTTCAATTAATAAGAAAAAAGGAGTAACTATTTATGTAAATAATAAATATGAAACAAAACAAATTTCTAATGATAATTTAGGGCATTGTGTAGCTGTTGAAGTAACTATTATGGATTTAAAATTATTAATTGTTGCAGTATATGGTCCATTAGAAAATAAAAGTAAATTTTATCAAATTATTGGAAAAATTATTGGATTTAGGTAATTATAAGATGATTTTAATGGGAGATTGGAATGGGGTTTTGAACCCAATTTTAGATAGATCTAATAAGAATACAAACAAGGTTAACAAAAATAGTCAAGGGAAACTCCCCAAATCCTTTTTTGACTTATTGGAATATATGTCTTTAGGGGAAGTTTGGAGATACATAAAAGGTGAAGAAGAAGAATATACTTTTTTCTCTGAGCGTCATAAAACTTGGTCTAGAATAGACATGTTTTTTGTTTCATTGGATATGATAAAAAATATTGTGAAAATGGAAACCCTCCCGACAACACTATCTGATCACTGCCCCATATTATTAACAATTCAAGAAGCAGAGAAAAGGTTTAATTGGAAAATGAATGATAGCTTATTAAAAAATGAATCAGTAATAGGGAAAGCAAAAGAGGAATTAAAAAATTTCTTGGAGATTAATTTAGATAAGGACCAAACAGCGCAAACAGTATAGGAAGCAAGTAAGGCAGTAATGAGGGGGTTCTTCATAAACCAACAATCTTGGATAACAAAATGCAAAAAAGAAAAAAATACAAATACAAAAGAAACTGCAAGAGAAAGAACATGAGTTTAAAAAAAACCCACAAGATTTTAAAATACAAAATGAAATAAAAAATTTTAAAAAATCAGTTATTATTAATGATTAATGAAATGGATAAGAAAATGAAATTTATAAAACAAAGACAACTTGAACAGACAAATAAACCTTGGCTTTCATACAGATTTAAAAAAGAAAGGGAAAAACGTAATATTAATGGTATAAGAGAGGGACAGAATATTTATTATCAACAAACTAAGATTAAAAATATTTTTGTTAATTATTTTGAAGAGTTGTTTAAAAAAAGACCACAACACAAGAACAAAAAAAAAGATGATGAATTATTTATAACAAACAGAAATTATTCGATTGACGGATAGTTAAAGAGAAGATTTGGATAAACCAATCACTGTGCAGGAAATTACAGACGCAATTAAGAAATTGAAAATAGAGAAAGCCCCCAGCCCAGACAGTTTTACGGCGTTATATTATAAAACTTTCCAAGAACTTTTAATACCTCTGTTGTTGCAAGTATTAAATTCTATTAAACATCAAGAATTTCCAAATTCATGGAAAGAATCAAATATTGCTCTGATTCCCAAAGAGGGGAAAGATAGATGGGATAAAAGAAATTATAGACCAATCTCCTTATTAAACATTGATTATAAAATTTTTGCTTTAATTTTAGCAGAAAGATTAAAGAAGACACTGGTAAAATGGGTGCATGAGAATCAGAACGGTTTCCTCCCAGGAAGATATCTAAAAAATAATATAAGAATAATTTTGGACATAATAGAGTATTATCAGAAATATAATCAGAAAAAATTGGCATTAATATTTTTAGACGCGGAAAAAGTGTTTGAAAACGTAAGCTGGTCTTTTAAGTTTAAAACAACGAAGAGGATGGGAATTGGAAACAGATATATGGATTGGATAAGAGCAATTTATAATGATCAAAAAGTGTGTCTAATCATAAATGGGGAGAAAGCAAAACAATTTGAGATATACTGAGGTACAAGGCAGGGATGCCCACTTTCGCCATTACTCTTTATAATATGTTTGGAAATCCTGAATAATAATATAAGGAATAAAATAGCAATTAGAGGTACAAGAGTAAGAGAACACGAATTTAAATACAAGCTTACGCAGATGATTTGGCGATAATTTTAGAAGATCCGTTAAATAGTATTAAGGCATTTATGGAAACATTGAAACAATCTGGGGAAGTAGCAGGTTTAAATTTAACAAAGAGAAATCGGTGATAACTAAAAATATCACACAAACACAAGAATTGGAATTAATTGAAAACTGAGGATTTAAAACATCAAAAAAATATGATATTGAGGTATAATAACGAAAAATAACTCGGAATTATTTGATAATAATTATAAAACAAACCTGGAATGAGATAACAAAAGAACTGAGAAGGTGGAATAAATTACATTTATCATTATTGGGGAGAATATCAGCAATTGAAATGAATGCTTTACCAAAAATGATGTTTCTCATCCAAAATTTACCTATAATAGTAAATGAAAGGCCATTTAAAAATTGGGAACAGGAACTAAGCAGTTTTATCTGGAATGGGAGAAAACCAAGAATTAGAATAAAATATCTCAAAGAAATAAAAGAGAAAGGAGGATTAAACTTGCCGGATCTGAAACTTTATTATGAAGCATCTATATTTATATGGTTAAAAGATTGGATTATATTAAAGAAATTTGAAATTATTGAATCTAGAGGATTCAACTTATATTACGGATGGCATGCATACCTATGGTATGATAAACATAAAAATAACAAGGATTTCATGGATTATTGTATTAGGAAAGCAATTTTGACGATCTGGCTAAAAGAAGGAAATTATATTTAAAATTACCTTATTGGGTTTCCCCACATGAGGCTTTTTACCGATTGGAAAAAATACAAATGAAAGATTGGATAACATATAGAGATATACTTAAAAAAGAAGGGATAAATATGGAATTAAACGAAAGAGAAGAATTAATCAGAGAAGGCTATACATTGCACTGGCTCCTACATAGACAACTAGCGGAAAAATATACACTAGATAATAAACATAAGGGAATATCATTGGAAGAAACTGAATTTGATAAAATAATGAAACCAGGAGTAAAACAGCCATTGAGTAAAATTTATAAAATGCTATTAAATTTAGAATTAGAAAAAGAGACGATAAAAGATAATATGATAAAGTGGGCTCAAGATTTAGGACATTCAATAACTTTGCAACAATGAGAGAATGCTTGGAAAATAAATCAAGAGTTCACGAGAAGTTATAATCTGAAGGAAATTTTTTTTTAAGATATATTATAGATGGTACTTAACACCAGTACAAATTTCTAAGATGAGTAAAACTAAAAAGTCCGCTAAATGTTGGAAATGTCAAAAGATTGGATCATTCTATCATAGTTGGTGGCAGTGTAAAAAGGCAAAAGAATACTGGACACAAATATATGAACAAATAGTTAAAAATTTAAAGGTCAAGTTTCCAGTGTTACCAGAGATATATTTATTGAATATATTTGATGGGATAGATTTGATTGTAAGGAAAAATATTCAAGAATATTATGTTATATGACATATGCAGTGAGAATTATTTAAGCAAAAAATTGGAAAGATGCAAATATACCATTGCTAGAAGACTGGATAGAAAAATTGTACGAATTGGTAGAAATGGACAAGTTGACATTAATGTTAGAAAATAAAAATAACAGTAATTTTAGAAAGGAATGGGAAATTCTAAATCCCTTATGGAAAGAGAAATGGGGATAGGATTGCATGATTAATTTCATTAAGATTTTTGTTTATATGCATTTAGTAAAATTTATTAAATATTCAATATTCAATATTTTTAACACTATAAAATAAGACATAAAGTGATAAATTAAATTTATGAGAACTATTAATATAATGATGTAAGAAGAAATAGAAATGGAAAGCGTTCAGGGAAGATTTATAATTAATTAAGTAAGTAATGATTGCAGTACTTGATTAGATCAGAGTGTCTAAATTGCAGTTAAGATTATTGGATAATATAATCATAAAGCTGGATTGAAAAGGAGAATATAAGTATTGACCCAGTGGTGTAAATGAAAGAAGTCATAGGTATGTCTGGAGTATGTATGTGGATGTTTTAAAGAATGTATTTATTGTTTATGTATTGTTTATTGTATTGTATTGTTTTGTTTTGTTTATGGTTTATAGTAAGTGTATGCATGCTTGCAGATATAATATACTGTATTTCTATGTCGTTGTACTAATAAGGGACAACATGATAAGATACATATAAAATATACTTAGTTATTATGCTAATTTAGTCATTCTCATTTATGGATTTGTATTGAATAATGAGTAATAAATAATAATAAATAATAAATATTAAATAAAAAATAGTAGAGTAAAGAAAAATGTGAGGAATTTAAGGAATTTAAGAATGAAATGAATGGGAATATGAGATTTGTTTATATAGTTATAAATACAAACTCAGGTGTTGATAGATGTATGCAGAGGAATAATGATGCTTTATTTATTATGTATTTGTAAAATGTATTGTGTATTGTGTAATATGTATTGTGTATTGTGTATTAGGTTTTGCATGGGTTATTTGTTTTTGTTTGTTTGTTCTTATAAATAATATTTTTAATAAAAAAAAATAAAATAAAAAATCTTGAAGCAAGAGATTGTACCACCAAACAATGGGTTAAGGCTGTTAGTTTGAATATCTCCCACTGCAAAAATACCTTGTGAATGATATGTACATTTTTAAACCAGCAGATCTGAAAAAACATGGTTCAGTCCTGCCTGCTTCCTACTGTTTTCTCTTTGCAGGTGCAGTTCTCCCTCCACATTCCTGAGTTTGGCTTTTGTGAGTTTGATTATTCACAGTGCCCGCTTGCCTCCCTCCCATTCTGCCCCTCCCATTCCCTGGCAGGCAGCGGGTGGGAGGGTGAAGAGGAGGAAAAGATCTTTCCTCCCTGTCATGATCTCCTGTCTGCTGCTGCCAGCACAACTGTCAGTGTGGGCATGTGGGCAGTGGCGGACAGGAGAGTGCAGGGAAGGGGGAGTGCTCATGGGGGGGTATTCATGGTTTTTTTCACTTTTGTGGGGGTTTTGTATCCCTATCCCCTGCAAATGTGAAGGGCCTACTGTACTTTTTAATTTAATGTAGAAGAATGTTCAGAACTGTAATTCCACAAAATTTAGTAGCTGATACACATAATTTCTGTTTATGTGCTAACATACTGGAATACAATGCATGCTTACAGGGGAAAAAAACTCTATTATAACCTCTTCTGGATATTATAGAAGAGAAGATAAAATGTAAATGCAAAGCTAAGAGGACAGTGAGTTGGTGAGTCTAGGTAGTCTTGGTTTATTAGCCTCCTACTGATAATGCTGGAGCATTTTGAGTTTCTATCATTGCAAATGACATGGAAAAAAGCTCTACAACTCTTGATTTCTCCTTACCATAAACATTTTCACTAAGGTCATCAGTGAAGGATTTCAGTAAACTCTGCGGGAAGATTGCAGTGCCTGCATGGTCAAGGTAAATAATTCCTGCAATGGAATAAATGAAAATGTATTACATACTGAATTACTAGGGTTGTCATATTCTAGTTCCACAAACTTGGTAGCCTAATTTTCATATTTTGAGGATTGTTTCCTAACTATGTAATCGCACTGCAGACTGCAACTGCCTTCCTCAATTACCACTGGATATGCTAGACAGAGCTGGGGGGATTTATTGTTTCAATAAACAATGGAGAGCCACAGGTTGCCCAACACTTCATTACAGCCTCTAGGACAGTGGTTCTCAACCTGTGGGTCCCCAGATGTTCGTGGACTTCAGCTCCCAGAAGCCCCAGCCACTATGGTCAATGCTCAGGGCTTCTGGGAGCTGAAGTCCATGAACATCTGGGGACCCACAGGTTGAGAACCACTGCTCTAGGACCTCACTCTGAGCTAGGACCTCACCTTTCCATGAGCACATGGTTTGCACTGCAGGGAAAAATCCACACATCTAATTCTGTGGCAATACATCATCCATAATTTTTGTCACCTAGTAATTTTATTTCTAGTAATTTGCGCTGGAAATGGCCAACAACCAACCACTGCAGGGAGGTTCATTGTCTGTCTGAGGGAAAGTAGGATTCTTTCTGAAATGACCAATTCATATCACTACTTTTGTTTAGTCATGAGAAAATGAAGTCTTATTACTATGAAGGATTCAACACAGCTCTAGCCCAATTGGACAATTCCCCGCTTGTCCAATAAGCCAGGAAAAAGTAAAGTTCTAGAACCACCGGTCTTCTTTCTCCTTGCCATGAGGCAAGGATAGACTATCAATTTGCTTTTGAGGGTGGATTCAGCTTGTAGACTCCAGTTAATAACAACAATTCCTTCCCTGGCAGCCAAAATTAAACAGACCTTTGACCACTGTTCTGTTAGCTGATTGTGCACATGAAATAGGAGTTCAGAAGAATGATTTCTTCACAGCAGTGGTTCTTAACCTTTTCTTTACTGTGGACCCCCTGTAAGTATAATTTGTTGCCAGGGTCCGCAAAACCTTCAAGATTTACATATTAAAATTTAGATTTAAATATTCAAATATTTATTAAAGGATTCTGGAAATTAGGATTCAAATCCCCACTTAGGTACTGGGTGACCTTGGGCAAGTCATATTGTCTCAACCTCAGAGGAAGGCAAAGGCACACCCCCTCTGAAAACTTTTCTGTTGTTGTCATTGTTGCTACCACCACACCACTTTTTTCCTTGTAAGGACTCAAAGCAGCTTACAATATTTTTTTTAAAAAAAGGTTAAAAATCATGAAATACAAAAGTTAAAATACTAATGAGAGGAAAAAATTAAAATTAAAACAAAGTTTTAAAAAAACTTAATTAGAACACAAATATTCATAAATTCCACATGGTTAACAACAGCTAGCACCTTTCATTAGCCAGGTTATAATCACATACTGAATGCCTGTCGGAATAAAAATGTCTTTGCTTGTCTACAGAAAGAAAGTAGGGAGAATGCCAGTCTGAATTCTCTGGGAAGAAAGCTCTAGAGCCTGGGAGTAGCCACTGAGAAGGCCCTCTCCTGTGTTCCCACCAGATGCACCTGTGAAGGTGGTGGGACAGAAATAAGGTCCTCTCAGCAGATCTCAAAGCCCAAGTTGGTTTGTAAGGGAGAATACAGTCCTTCAAAGAACCTGGACCTGAGTTGCATAAGGCTTTAAAGGTCATCACCAGCAATTTGAATTGTACCCAGAAACAGATCAGCAGCCACTGCAGCTGCTGCAACAGGCAGATTGCATGATCCCTCTAGCCAGCTCCAGTTAACAGTCCAGATTTGTCTCTTTGGACCAACTGAAGTTTCTGAACACTCTTCAAAGACATGGGGCATGTAGGGCATGTTCCAATAATCCAATTGAGAAGCAACCAAGATATGAGTCCCTGAAAACGCAATAGAGACAGAAAAACATCTTGGGGAAAAAAAACTATGATAGGTTTACCTTAGGGTTGCCATAAGTCAGAAGTGACTTGAAGAGACACAACAACAATGTGCTGCGGACAGAGGGAGATTTTTTTGAGCCATCATGTTTCTTCCCTTTGAAAACTGACTTATGGTGACCTAAGGTGAACCTATCAAGGAGCAAGATTTGCTGCCTATGCCTTTCTCTGAAGCCGAGAGATGCGACTTCCCTGAGATCATCCAGAGGGTTTCTATGGCTAAGTGGGGATTCAAATCCTGTTCTCCAGAATTATAGTTTCAGCATGCACACATGGCTGCCACCATGTCCCTATCATCAGAGTGGTGGCAATGGGGGGTGGGATTGTGGGTGCAGAAACTGTTCTGTCATTTGCAAATGAGGGAGCAGTTTGGGTACATGTGCATGTCTGCCACCATGTCCCTCCACGTCCACACCCTTTTCTGGTAGGTGGTAGGTGTGTACATGTGCCCAAACTACTCCTTTGCAAACAAGAGAGCAGTTTCAACACACAAATACACACTCTGCTGCTGTGTCCCTTCTCTTAGTGTCCAGCAGCAGGGCTTTGCAGACCTCCTGTAAGGGGTCTGTGGATCCCAGATTAAGAACCACTGCTTCATAGCATCAAAGGATCTTTCACCTATCCTTGACTGGAGTTCTTTTGAGGTTTCTACCAATGTTTCCTAACCAGTCACAAAAGTTGTTTCATCACCCCTAGCTCCTTTGAATAACAGACATGTTTTGCTCTACTCATTAGGAAAAGGAAATTAATTCAGCCAAATTTCAGATGGTAGCTTCAGAGATATTTCTGCTACACAACTATGAAGTGTACTGCTTTGTTAATTTTTTTTTAAACTACTGATTGTTCAGTCCTGGTATTTCATACTTCTGTTGTTTCCCTGGTGTTGGAGCAATTTCCAAGAGCACCTATAGCAAAGATGAGAGCAGCAAAACCCTCTGGATGTTTCTGGATTGCAACTCCTAGCATTCTTCACCATTTGCTATATCATACAGTTAGGGCTACTAGGACTTGTAGTCCTACAACATCTGGGGGGCCACACAATTCCTGTTGGTGAGCTAAAGGAGCCCTACCTCTACAGCTGAACAAGTTCACAGGAGAAGAGCAAAGGCAGACATCAGGCAAGCAGGCAGATAGGCAACAGCACTTTGCAGAGATAGGTAGAGAAGCAGAGCATTCATCTTCAGATGCTTCTCACTCCTTGAGTCAGGGCAGCAAGCAGATAGCATCAGTCAGCTTAAGCCTGTTCAAGTTTGAGCAATGAACAGTTATAGTAATAATAATAAAATGACAGCTAGTTTGAGAACAGAGTAATTTTTGACTGATGACATTCAATGACACAGCAGAAGGAAGGGGATGAGAGGATGCTTTTCCAGAAGCATAATTGTGGAAATAACCTTGATAATCCCTCTAACCCCCATGAAGGCATTTACTGATCTCTTATAGTGGCTGACACCGGAAACCTCTGTCTCATGTTTCTATACATCCTCCAACCTATATTTCCATAGTTGCCTGCCTGAACTTCTTCAGGGGAGAAAAGACTAAGAACTGCTCTTGCCAGTGTATTCGGCATAAATTTTTCCTGCCCTTCTAACTTCTTACTAGGATTCTTTTTCTGTGTCTTCAACAAGATCACTTAGTGCTCTCTCTTAATGTGCTTATGCAGTCTGCTGCTTCTTTAATGCTCTGGTGATTTTCCCCCTTCTCATTTACTTACTACACTACATTTACTCATTACAGTAATGACAGTAATCCTGAGATCTATCCCCACCTCACAGAAGTCCTAGACATCACGTTGCCTTTTCTGTGGTGAGTCAGATTGTCTGGCTGCCATTTCAGGGCAATGCTGCTGTTGGTTGTCTTTTGCCTGCCTTAAATAGTATTTTCTTGATAGTGGAAGCAGCCTTGTCAAACACCCTACTATGCCTTGGCAAGTCATACCACTACCACT
The DNA here is from genome assembly GCA_948472985.1 of Iguana delicatissima. Lineage (NCBI taxonomy): Eukaryota > Metazoa > Chordata > Lepidosauria > Squamata > Iguanidae > Iguana > Iguana delicatissima. Next base: position 45,479 of record CAOKZL010003641.1, on the reverse strand, counting down.
AAAACTACCATGCCTTACCATTCTTTTGTGTGCGCATGCATGCTTGTGTGTGCACAAGCACCTTCAAGTCACTGACGATTTATGGTGACCCCATGAATTTCATTCTTACTGGAAGTGAAAGCCAGCTTGCCTCTCTCTGGCTCTAGAGGCAACAAGTGGACTTGTATTACTACTGCAGAGGTGTCTCATGATTAAGCTAAAGTAATGGTCAGGTATAATGGTAATGACAGTAATAGTAACAATAAATAATGGTAGCACAATTACAGAAAGCAAAACTGCTTGGAATGTGCCACTTTATCCAGTGATACTTCACTGATTCCCAGATTCTTTGGATTGATGGTCCAAAATTGGGTAGACTCTGAAACTGATATAATGATATATATGATTAACATTGTAAATTATAAATGAGAAAATTTATGACTATTAAATGTAAAAGTGCTCTTTCAGAATTTTCTTCTAACAAATTGGATTCAATATCTAAAGGTGAATGGCTGCATAAGCCCTGTACTGGAGAGATAAAGAAAGTTCAGGCACATATTTCTCTTCAGCGTGCTATGTTTTTAGGATACGAAGCTGTTCTATAATCTACAAATGCCAATTACTTCAGCATGTAATTCAATATGACTCCTTAAGCCACATGTTAATAATTTTCTGACTAAACTGCAGAACAGCAACTGTGAGAACAAGTCAAAAGCAAATTGCTCAAGATCCAGGCATATTTGGAGTTTGATCTTAACTGCCTTGCTGCTCATTTGTTAACCAATTTAATGAACATTTCAATTTTAAAAAACCAAACCACCCTAGCACATCAGATAAATTACACTACTGGCTTAAAGCCCACTTCTGCTCTACTGCAGGTATTTGGGATAACTGGCAGTAGACCCAACAGCATTCACATGAATTTCTTCTGAATTGTCTTTATAAGACCCCAAATTTTGACTGTACAAATTATTAAAGACATGACATTTGCAGCAAAAACTCTTTGCAGCAGAAACAACCAAGTTTCCAGCTTTAACTCTAAAAAAGGCAAAACTGAATGCATATACTTTGAAGTTCGAATCTAACAACTGACTCATTCCAAGAACCATTTTGAGAAAAAAAGCTTTCTCTAAATAAATCAATTCGTCTGTTCCATCAAAGAGAATCTATGGACAGAAACCTGATATTACAAACAAAGAAAAACAGTGGTCGAACATTTCCATCTCCATGGATACAAGATCAAAGATTCCAAGACGCTCAAGGCACAGGATCGCAGCCTAAAGCTCTAGAACAAAGAAAGACTAGAAAAATAGAAACAGTTGAACTGACTTATAGTCAAAAATTCAAAAATTGGGATATATTCACAAATTAGCAGAGGTATGAACAGAGATAATAGTTTCTTGGTATACTACATATATTAATATACAGATTCTTATTATAGTTGCAAAGATAATCAAAAAATGATCAGAGAAGTCTCTTCTATAGAATGAACTTCTGAGTAAGCTGAATATATTGCACTGATATGTTACCCTGATTTCTGGGGTCCCTTGAGGGACACCTCAATGTGCTCCATGTGATAGGGAATGGAAACTAGCCAGAGCACAAGCAATAGCTATGCGAGAGGCAGGGTAACCTAGCGGGGTCTTTTTACCCAGTGTTTATGGGGTCAGGCCAAGCCAAAAACCAAACAAAAATGGCCAATAAATGATTTTACTGAAGGAAAGTCTCATGCAGCAACGCAATCACTCACACACACACTCAAGACCTATTAAGAAGCAAAAGAGAGGAAACTGCATAGGGGAATATTGAAGGGGTGTAGAAGGGGTGTCCTGAAGTCCTTGGTCCAAGAAAAACAGCAGAGAAGTGGGGCTCAGCATGGAGAGGGCTGAGGAGACCACTCAATGGATGGAGCAACGGTCTGCTGGGATGACCAGGAGTGATCCAAAGAACCACTCAAAAACTGGGACTATTTGTAGGGGAAAGGGTACCTGGAGGGCTAATCCTTTCCCGGGGAGAACAATGGGTGCTGCTGTGGGCACGAAGCTCCACCATGGTAATTTCCTTTGTGTGATGGGATTGCAAGGTGTTGCCAAAGTCTCAGGATCTTCGGCTGTGTTAGTTTGTGGTGTGACTTCATGTTAATGGTCCTTGCCTGACGGAACATTTGCTCAACTTGGGGCAGACACGCTAATCCCCTCAAGTTGGCTTCCTGGGACTGTGAACCCTTTGTTTATTGTGGATTTACACATCTTGAGGTCTCCTGGGGCTATGTGACTGGGTATTTTACTGGCCTGACCTGGTTTTCGAATCTTTGACCATTGCTGCCTACGTGCCCATCCAGGTGACCTCTCAGGCACATTGAATCATATTTTAATATCAAAATTGTAGACCCCGGGATAGGGTTTTTCCAGTGGAGTAACAGATACCTCAAGACTAAGAGGACAACTGCTTGACAAGTCTGTATAATCTTACATAACCCTTTGAAGGTTTACAGCCAGTGTCACAATTTGCATCTTTCTGTATGACTTTACATTCTGATCCTACCTCTGCAGTTATGTAATTGTGCTTAAACAAATATGGGTTAAATATGGTACTCTATTGGTGAACTTGAAGAAGACTGAAATTCATGAATGCCCAAGCTAAAATCAACCAGTTAGTCTTAAAGTTCTGGTAGGTTTCTTTCCCTTCTCCTTTCCTTTTTATTCAAAGGTTAAGTCTAGGTAGGCAGCACAAGCTGAAATTATTTCAGATATAGTTTAAGAGCATGGCAGCTTTCACGCTATTTATAAGAGTAGGAGCAGCCCTCTAGATGCTGATGGACTGCAATTTTCTTAAGACTCAGGGAACATAGCCAATGGATAGGAGTTTTACCCCAACAATATCTAGAAGGCTGTCCCCTGGCCACCACCATCCCATCAGCGCACAGAAAAAGAGTTCTCATAGTCCTATTCTGAGCCCATCACCTCCCCTAATGCCCTCTCACCTGCCAGAGCAAGAAAGGGCATTCCCTGAAGTGGTCCAACCATTACCAGCCTGTTCCTTTCTTAAACCTTCTGGGGAAAAGTAAATTTTAAAGGCACCACAGTCAATTCCATGCCTGGGTCACTGTACATCTTAACCCTGCTGTTCCCTCCCCCATTCTAGTTCCCTTTCAGCCTAACAGCCAACTAGGGCGTTTTGGGTGACATTAGTGTTGCATACAATTAGCCAAGGATAAACAGAAAAGGATCCAAAGTAGGTTTGCTGTTGTGTGCCTTCAAGTCCTTTCTGGCTTACAGCAACCCTGAGGCAAACCTATCATGGGGTTTTCTGGGTTTGAGACCGTGTGACATTCCCAAAATCACCCAGTAGTTTCCATGGCCAAAAGGGAAATTGAACCTTGGTCTCCAGGATCACAACCCAATGCTCAAACCACTACATCTTGCTGGCTCTCTCCCAGAGTGGGTAGATCGGTAGAAGCAAGCTGTCCAACTTTCTTCCCACAACAGAGCTCTGAATAAACTGACGTTGCATCCATAGGATGTTAAAAGTGGAATAATAGCGCTATAACAGTCCAGTGCAGAAATGGCATGAGTGTGGGGAGAGGGCAAGGCAGCTATTTTGGCAGTTGGAGCCAAGGGATGGCACATAACCACAGAAAACGAAAAATGAAAATGCAATACTCTGCATGCCTACACAGAAGTAAGCCTTAAGTAAAAAGGCTTATTCCAAGGTCCTTAGACACTGGACTGCAGCCTAAAGTAAACTAACACAGAGCATGCTCACAAAATCAGGTGGTGCAACCAGAGAAGAAGTCCACACTTCCAAAGCAGCCTTCTAAAGCCACATCAACAACTCACCACACATAAAACAAAATTGTGGGGGAGGGAGGAGGGACATGCCGGTAAGCAAAACATGGTCCTATGTGCCAAAATGGGATAGAAATATTCACCATTTGGGAAAAAAAAGGTTAGAAAAAAATCAAACTAAAACTCGTGATGAGTTGGGAGCTCCCAGGACATTCCACATTGTCAAGGTTGTTGCCAGGCAGGCAAAGTTTTCCTATGAGTGGACGGCAGAAAGAAGAGGAGGTGTGGCCGGACAGCCAGGTACAAGGCCAGATGGATTGTTATGGCTATGTCTTGTGTATTAGAGAAGGCCACACACCAGAGCACCGATTGGGTCACCCCACTTGTTCCAGGGTGACAAGGTAGCATAAAAAGGCTGGTGTTTGCCTTGACCACCTGCCAGTTAGATGCCCTAGCTGGACCTGCCATGCCATTGGCAGTATACCAATTGTAAGGGGAGATGCTGCCCGATTTTTCTCTGTTATCTTCCGTTTTTCCTCTTTGTCTAATTGCTGGAAAGCTGGCATGTTTTTGCTAAGCCTTATCTTAGAGTGCGGCAATAAATCAGTACTCTATGTCTTACTTAATGAGCCTCTGGAATTTTTTCTGCTTCACTGGGACTATCTGCTGCAGCGAAGCCTTGCTTCACAGATAGCACTCTGCTCATGCTCAGAGGAGCCGAATCCTGCCAACCCTGACACATATGACCTGATGTCCCAAGATGTCAGACAAAATTTGGGGGAAAACAGGAACAAACAATTTAAAAAAATAATATTAACCAACACAAATCAGGGAACCATAAGGGAAGGATAGGGAACTGAATGAAAAATGAAAGTGCTCATAAACCACCAGCTCTGAAATACAGATAGTTCTACAAACTTGGTTTAAGTTCGGACTAACATGTTTGAAACTTTTCAGCTTGTTAAGATCAATTGCTTCTAAAGAAGAGAGACTTCCTTCTGAAGAAGCCTTGCAAGTCTTCTCTTTCAAGGATTACCAAGACTAGCTGATTACAGATGGAATATGTAATGACATAAAGCATATACTTTGGGGGTGGGGGTATTTTTATTTTGAAAGAGAAGAAACAAAGACTATATATGTGTTCTTTCTCTAACTGCAGCACTGGCAATACATGCCATGAAATACACTGGAACTGCACCTGCATTCAAACCACCTACCATTGGCACTTCTGGGAGGAGGGAAGAAGCTGGTAAGTGGCAGGTAAATGAGTAAGGAAGAAAAAGCAGTTCCTTAGTTCTCATCCCTCTTGATCAAATGGCCTGAAGTGGTATGTGGAGAAGGTAGGGAACCATGTCTGCCCTGACAGCTGCATTCCAATTTCTACCTTAACTCAGGACAACATACTTTGTTGTTGTTTGAAACAGCTGTTTCATGAGAGCTCTCTCAAAACTCTCTTCTTAATGCTGGAGCACAAAGTATTCTAGGTAAAGCAATGTAACTCACAGGAAGATTTTTTAAAAACGCAAAGTGTGCCTACACTAAAATAAGCCAAAGTAGCGAGACAAGTTATGTAGCCTAGAGGAAATCTTTTGTAACGCAAACCAGTTCTAGCAGTAAAGAACGAAAGCAGCTGACAGGATAAGTGCACACCCCTTAACATTTTTAACAGAGATTAAGCAATGAGAAATAAATCTTCAGTTTGAAATGCAGAGATGCCTAACCAAAGCACTCTCCTTCTTTCCTTGCAAAGCAGGGAGCAACCAGAAATACATAATACAAGGTCAAGTTGCTTTCTAGCTTTTAGAAGTCTGGTGAGAGGGGGCACAGGGCATGAAACAACTGCAGTGATCCAGATCCAAAAAGGGTCCCAAGAACATTCCAGGGCAAGCAGATAAGCCTAGTGAAGCTGTCAGAAAGGGTACATGGAGACTTCAGAGGCTAGATCAGGCCTCTTTCTGGGCTGTATTAAGCTTGCAAACGAGAAATTCCCCTCTTGGTCTAGAGGTACAAACCACTGCCTGCCTGTTTGCCTTCTCTCCCCTCCTCCCCTAGCACTCTGCAACATAGAACATTGCTCATCACAAGAGCAGGGACCACCCTTCAGCGGCTCATCTGCTCTCTTTCATGATCTCCCAGAGACAGACTGGTCACCCATCCAATCAGTGACAGAAGATGAGTGAGCAGGCAAGAATGATGGCTACTTTTTGATGGAGCAGCCACCTTTTGCTCCCTTGAAACTGTGTTGTTGTTGTGTGCCTCCAAGTCATTTCCCCACTTATAGAGATCCTGAGGTGAATCTATCATGGGGTTTTCTGGGGCTGAGAGTATGTAACTCACTCAAAGTCCATTTCCGCACTAGACTGTTATAGCGTTGTTATTCCACTTGCAACATCCTATGGAATCCTGGGGTTTGCAGTTTTGGCGGCCCCTCCTGAAACTGAAAACCCCAGGATTCCATAGGATGTTGCAAGTGGAATAATAGCACTATAACAATCTAGTGTGGAAATGGCCAAAGTTACCCAATGAGTTTCCATGGCTAAGCAGGAAATTGAACCTTGTCTCTCCAGGTCATAGTCCAACATTCATACCACTACACCATGGCTCTAGCCTTTGAAGTAGCTATGCCCAGTTCACGGTGCTGAATCTCCCAAAGATAAAGGATACTGAGGGACCGGGAAGGCACAAAAGTGCAGAGACAGTAGAATTCATCACATTTGCCCAGTCCTTGCTGCCCAGCAATCATATCATGACAGCAGCTACTCCTGACACCCTCCATCTCTCAAAATACCATGTTTTAGGTTTCAGACAAGGTCAAATGGAAGTCAGAAAAGCCTACACCTGTTCCTTTTTCCCTTCTCATGCTCCCTCTTTCCTGGACATCCCAGCAGACTAAACTCAGTCCAATAATCCTTCCATCATGAGAGGACCATGAGAAGCAGCCTCCTTTTAGCAGCAAGGACTCAGCAAGTGAGGGCTGCCATTGTCTGATCATCTGTCTTTGCGATTTTGTTTGATGTAGCAAAAAGAACTGAGTTCACCAAAATTAAAATTAGGTTTAGTAGGGTGACAGGAAGGACATGGCCTCCTGTGCCCTCTCTCAATAGATGGGAAGGGGAAACTGACCAAAAATGTCCTGATCTCAGAAAGGCAACGGCTACCACCACCACCACCTGCTCGGCCTCCTTGCCTCACTTGCAGTGTGGAATATTGTGCTAGCTCGCTGCTTGCCCAGCACAGTGCCATTCAGAAAGTGTGCGCATGAGAAAGGAAGAGAACAAGGTGACTGCTTCTCCGGGGAATAACTCTGTATGCTACACTGCCTAGGGAAAGAAAGCCAAGCAAGCAAAGGCTTCTGTGCGCTTTCTCTGCAGGCAGCCTTGTGGGTGCCCATTCCTCTCAGCTGTGGGGGTGGAGAGAAGGAGACTGAGGAGCTGCTTTCCTGGGGCACAGCTGAGAAACGGTGCAGGTTGCTGAGGGCTTTCTGCTTGGGGAGTCTCTCTTGGCCCACTCCCAATTCTCTTCCAGTCTCGGGGGTGGAGGAAATATCTGTTTACTGTGTGACAACCTCTCCTCGCCCCCAGTGGCTGCTCTTTCTTCAGAAGCAAAGTGTCAGCATTAAGCACCTTTTCCAAGTTCACCTTAAACTTCAGCTGTAGTCAGGCGACTGTGCCGGCAGGCGTGAGAACAGCAGCAGTCTTAGAGGAGTGACCGCGGCCAAATCCAACGTCGCTTCAGTTTTGCTCGTTCGTTCTTTCTTTCTTTTTTTTTATCTCCCCCCCCCCCCGCCTCCAACCGGCAAGGCGCCACTTGCACCCCGCGTGTTCGGATTACCTCCTAGCCTGGCGAACTCCCTCTGCCGGAGCGCCTGAGGGCTCTCCCCACGATAGCCATACGCAGCACCCGCTGGGAGCCCGCTTTGGAAAGACTGGAAAGACAGCAGCTCTCCCCACCGCTCCATGACCGCCTCAGGCCGAAGAAGCGTCTTTTGGAATGAGAGACGAGCGACTGAACAGACCAGGAAGGGATCTTGAGTTATAGGAAAAGGAGGCGGTGCCCTTGGCTCCTCCCGCCATTTCCCAGAGCAAGAGGAACCCTCGAGTGTGTCGCAGCTTTGCCCGGCCTGGCCGGGTCAGCGTGATTGCTGTCTCTGGCAGGATCACCGGGTCCTTAGCGGAAAGTGCCTCCGGAGCACGGGGAACGTTAGAAGACGGAAAAGAGCGGAACAAGAGAGAGCAGCAGGGCTTGCCCATATCCATCGCCACACAGAGACGACAACAAGAGCTTGGAAAGTTATTTTGCCATAGTAATTTGTTGTGTACCTTGTAATTTGGGGGCTTTGCAATGAGTTACACAACAAATTACTATGGCAAAATAACTTTCCAAGCTCTTGTTGTCGTCTCTCTGTGTGTGTATAATTAGCAGTTCATCTAGGATGTTCCTTTTTGTCCATATGTTGTCTTCTTATTGCTTTTAAAGTTTTAGGATTAATAAGAGAATGGCAAAAATCTTGAACATTTCTGCTCAGAAGACCTCTACAAATGCCCTTAAACATTTTATTGAAGCATTTAGAAAGCATCAGTCCTTACCTGACATCGACAACAATCCCACAATGCCATTTTCCACCTGTTAGCTCGCTTTTCAAACAGGTCTTTCCTACATTCTGTTGACAATATATATGTGTGTGTATATGGACACACACACACACACACACACATATATGTATGTGTGTGTGTGTGTGTGTGTGTGTATGTATATGTATATATGAATGGTACTGTCGTCTTAATTTTGACAGTCCGACAACAGCGCATGAAAGGAACCAGTTGAAAGTTAGCTAAAAGGGAGGTATCAACACTTTTTAGACCAATGTATTCCTGTACTATTAGGTCTTTACAAAAGTACATCGTCAGGGCATTATGACAATGTCACGTTTACCTCTAGGAGAGAATGTCATACTGTCAAATATTTAGACAGCATCAAGTTATTATTTAACCGGGTGGTATACATTCCTGGCTGTGACCTCAGATTAATATATTTATTTCATTTCTTTGCTTGGCATTTCTAACATTAGATTTCCAGCAAGCAGTGTGGTTCATCTCAGGTCATTTCTGTGTTCTCTTTCTTTGAGTTCCATATTGCCTTTTGACTACAGATGCTTGTAAGAGTTAAGGGCACAGGACCCTCACAAAAGTAGAAAAATCATGAATAAGATCTTAAAAGCCCTTTCCTGTCCTAGGATTAACCAGCCCCAGCAGTGATGATGGCCAATCCAGCTCTTGACCGCCCTCCTCCCCTATCTCTTGCCCTCAAACAGCATCTCCTCTGCCTTCTTTTACTTTCTACCTCAGAGTCCACATCTAAGCCTCTTCTCATTTTTTTTCCTTCCTCCTTCTCCAGCAGTACCTCCTCTTCCTTCTCTAACTTCCCACACTAAGATACATATCTATGCATCTGCCTATCTTTCCCCTTTTTCCCCTCCACCAACAGCACCTCCTCTTGCTTTCTCTTACTTTCTAACCTGCAATCCAGCTCTAGGTCCGCTTCCCATCTTTCCCTATTTCTCATCCTCAAAAAGCACCTCCTCTGCCTTCTCTTGCTTCTCAGGGCAAGATCCACCTCTAAGCTCCATTTCCCATCTTTTCCCCTGTCTCCTTTTCCAACAGCACCTCTTCTGCCTTTTCTTTCCCTGAAAGAAGGAAAGGAGAAGGGAAGAGCTACAAACCCACAAATAATCAAATTCCAAAATGGAAGCCCACAAAAATGGAGCGCCAACTGTACTTTAATAATAGTATGCTTTTAGTGTTGTGCCCTCCTTAAATAGTTCACCTATTTATGTCAAAAGTGAAAAAATAATAGTGAAAGCAGGTAACATGAGTCAAAGGGAATTTTAAAAATCAGAACAATTCAAACTTAATTTGGGAATAAATCTAACTCTAATTTTCATATTCCCCTTAATATGCCCTACAAGATAAGAGAAACAATAGTGACAAGTTTCTACAGTTTGTTACCAAAAAATTTCGTACAGTTCAAGTTAAAAATGCCAAAATATGAATGATCAAGAACACAAAGGTTTGGATGTGAGGTAAATGGAATAAGAACAACAGAAAGCATTTTCTCGTCACCAGCAAACTGAATGCGAACCTAGTACATGCCCCAGTGATGCACTAGAATTTCTTAGGAGACACTGAAGGGTTCCTTAACAGATGAATCTTGGTTGGGGGTTCTTGAAGGAAAAGGTGGAAGATGTGAAAAATCACCAGCCTAATCCTAATGTGACCAAACACAGATAGCCCTTCAGTAATTCTCAGGGTGGCGACTTCAACAAGTACAGCCTTTAAATCCTGTACAACAAGTTAATTCCACCAATATGTGTGACATTTTTCATTTACAACATTTTTTTCATTTACCTGATTGCACAATAGAAATCACAACCCTAATCCTCTGCCATCTAATTTATTCCCCCAAAGCTGCCACTGAAGAATCATAGAATCATAGAACTGGAAGAGACCACAAGGCCCATCAGGTCCAACCCTCTGCCATGCAGGAATACATAATCAAAGCATTCTTGACAGATGCTCATCCAGCATCTGTTTAAAAATCTTCAAAGAAGGAGAATCCATCACACTCTTGTGAGGCCCCTCTTTCAGGGTCCCCCATATCAGTATGGTTTGGATGGGCACCATATCTAATTGGCATTATATTTAATTGGCAACACACTTTAATTGGCACTAATATCAAATTCAAGCCTGAGAGGTGCCTGAGAGGTCAAACTGAGTGAGGGAAAAAATCTGAGTGTAAATGTGAGAAAGAGGCTAGTCAACCTAAACACGCTGTTACCCTGTGACTTGGGGGTCCCGGGAGGGGCGCCCAAACAACCAAAACAACCAAGCAAAGGTGGGAAAATTAGCTGGAGCACTCTCTTGGCTAACGAGAGGCAGGGTAACTTAGCGGGGATCTTTTACCCTATGTCTACAGCGTCAGATTGGTGAGTAGGCAAATGGTTCAAATAACAATTAAGATTTATTAGACAATTATTGAAGAAAACATGAACACACTCGTAACTAGGAAAGGAAAATAGAGTTCAAGGGGGAATGGATGATACACCACCTGTCCTGCAGTCCTGGGGAAGCCAATTGTAGAAGAGGAAACCCGGCGTGGCGGCCAAGGGGAATCTGCTGAACTGAGCGGCAGCAAGGCAGGGTAGAAGTCCAGAGCGATTTGGCGAGAGTTCCAAAGGGCTCTCAGAACTGGGGATTTTTATAAGGGAAAGAACGACCATAGGCTAGTCTGGTCTTGGGCAAAAACAATACGTTTTGGGTTGGAGACAATGCCTCCAAAAGGTCAGAATTTACATGATTGAATGATGTTCTGAATTGACAATAGTATGGCTGGTATGCAGATGCAGCTAGCTCGGCAGTTAAGCACCTAGCTCGCCAGGGTGCTCTCTCAGGGCAGAGGATCTCTTTGTTTATTGCGCATTGGTAATGAGGGTGTTTGTTTTGGGAGGTCCCCTAAAGCAGTTCAGGCTATTTCTGGCTGGTTTGGTGGGAGCAACAAATAGTAGCCATGCCTAGCTTCGCACTTGTTCGGTGGCCTCACAAACACTTGACTGGTGGCAGAGTGGGGCCGAATTTTGATATCAAAATGATATCTTTGGTTCACCAAAGTCCAGGCCAGTACACAGTGGTAACAACCCTCTAGGTGAGATTAGGTCATTTGCCAGCAGTAGCTGTTGTTCCTGTGGATGATTGGCTTAAGTAGAAGCTGAATGTCCTTCCAGGGAACACAATTGGGAAAAGACCACCAGGACACTGACTGACAGATACCCATCCCCTGTGAGCCTGGACTCCTTCATCTTGCCTCATAGCACCCACAATACAGAGCTATTACAACAGTCATCATGTCTTTGTCATCCAAACACTGCAAACACTAGTGGGTTGATAGTTCATTGTCTGTGTTGCAACTCCCATTGTTCCACATCTGAAACTGTACATACTTTCCACTGCCACAGGCTATTTTTGGGGGTACAAATACCCCTGATTTCAGGGTGCCCAGTGCAGTCTCTCAAAGATCTACCCATCACTCTGTCCATCTGGCTCCTGAATGAGAACTGTCCTTAGGTTCTGTCCTTCAGCTTCTTCATACTCTTCTGGACTGGTAATTATAAATCCCCTCAAAACCCTCAGCCTCTCTATACATATTTTTTCACCCCTGTATCCTTCAGTCAGCTCTTATGTGAATGTGTGACTGTATGTATCTTGTGTGCACGTATGAGTGAATTCCCTTCAATAAAACTCATTTTTAGTTTACTTTTGAATCTCTGGCTGGTTCTTTTCCTGCGTGAGCCCATAAACATTGGTAGAAAGGTCTCGTTAAGTTACCCCCCTCTTGCAAGCCTCCTCTTTGAGCTAATTAATTCCCCACTTTTGCACAGAGGTATTGGCATCACAGGGCGGCCCTTGCGGCACCTATATTTTGGGGTAACACTCCCAGGCAGCATATCCCACTGTTGAACTCTCACTGTCAGGAACTTCTTCCTAATGTTTAGATGGAATCTCTTTTTCTGAAGTTTGAAGCAATTGCTCCATGTCCTAGTCTTGACTCAGTAAGGCCTTTGACAAGGTCCCCCATTATACTCTTGTAAACAAACTAGTAAAGTCTGGGCCAGACAAGGCTACTCATAGATGTTGTAATTGGTTAACACACTGAATGCTCATCAATGACTCCTCTTCATCCTGGACAGTGGCTACTGAGTGCCATAGGGTTCTTTCCTGGGCTCAGTGCTATTCAACATCTTTATCAATGATTTGGATGAGGGAACAGAGGCCATTCTTATCAAATTTGCAGATGACACCAAATTAGGAGGTGTAGCTAACACCTCAGAAGACAGGATCAGAATTCAAAATTAAGTTAACAGATTACAGAGCTGGGCCAAAACTAACAAAATGAATTTCAACAAAGAAAAGTGTAAGGTACTATACTTGGGCAGAAAAAAATGAAATGCACAGATATAAGATGGATGACATCTGGCTTGACCACATTATATGTGAAACGGATCTAGGACTCTTAGTGGGCAACAAGCTGAACTTGAGTCAGGACTGTGATGTGGCACCTAAAAAAAAGTCAATGTGATTCTGGACTGTATCAATAGTGTAGTATCTAGGTCAAGGAAAGCAATAGTACCATTTTTTCTGTTTCGGTCAGACTTCACCTGGAACACTGTGTACAGTTCTGGTTGCCACAGTTCAGGACAGATATTGACAAGCTGGAACATGTCCAGAGGAAGGCGAACCAAAATGGTAGAAGGCCTGGAAACCATGAGCTATTAGAAGCAGCTTAGGGAGCTGGGTATGTTTAGTCTGGAGAAGAGAAGGTTAAGAGGGGACATGATACCTATGTTTAAATATTTTAATGGATGTTGTATGGAGAATGGAGCAAGCCTGTTTTCTGCTGCTCCACAGACTAGAACAGGGAGCAATGGCTTTGAACTTCCAGAAAAGAGATTGTACCTAAACATTAGAAAGAACTTCCTAATGGTAAAAGCAGTTCGACAGTGGAATATGCTGCCTTGGAGTGTGGTAGAGTCTGCTTCTTTAGAGGTTTTTAAACAGAGGTTGGATGGCCATCTGTCCAGAACCCTTTGATTGTGCATCCCTGCATGGCAGGGGTTGGACTTGATGGCCCTTGTGATCTCTTCCAGTTCTATGATTCTATGGGCCTTTCCACACTACACTGTTATAGTGCTATTATTCCACTTTCAACATCCTATGGAATCCTGGGGTTTGCAATTTAGGGAGGGGCATTTAGAATTCCCAGCCAGAGAGCTCTTTGGCCTCAGTAAACTACAAACCCCAGAATTCCACAGGATGTTGAAAGTGGAATAACAGCACTATAACAGTGCAGTGCAAAAAGGCCCTATGATTCTAATCTCTGGAGCAGCAGAAAACAGGCTTGTTCTATCTTCCTTATGACATCCCTTCCATTGATGAATTGGGATATTAAGGTAAAATCATCTGGTGGCATATTTTAAGGTGCATATTGTGCATCAGGTGCATATTGTGGGTCTGAGCTGGATTGGATCCTCATGCTCTTATTTGTTAGTGAAAAGGTAAAGTTTAGCTGCATGCCATACATTAAACAGAAGGAGTTGTCTACCCTTGGTTCTAAAGAGGCTTTTAGAATTCTCAGCCAGACAGCTCTTTGGCTTCAGTAAACTACAAATCCCAGGATTCCATAGGATGTTGAAAGTAGCAAGGTCCCTCTCTAAAATGTAAAGCCCAGGATTCCATAGGATATTGACAGTGGAATAATAGCATTAGAACAGTCTAGTGTGGAAATGGCCTAACATTAGGCCATATAGTAGAAAAACAGCTCTCATCAGAATTTCTGAGTATCTCATCTGCTGTACTGCCTGCAGCTTGGGACAGGTGGAGAAGCACTGATATGATAAACATCATGTTTTATGTCTTTTAAATACAGGTATGGTTTGCCTTAGGGTTGCCATAAATCCGAAATGACTTGAAGGCACACAGCAACAACATACTTCAACTAATGAAGTAAATGTGTTCTAGGGTGCAATTTTATTAACAGAATACCAGAGGCAGAAATAATATGGAATGAATTACTACATCATAAAAAAAGAAGAGCAGATTAACATGCTTCAACAAACCTTTAATCCAAAACTAATAATATATACATGTGAAAGGAAACAATCAGCTCAGGTAAGCCTGTAATAAGTAAACAAAAATATTTTGAACCTTCTAGAAACCACTTGAAAGTTCTTCCAAAATGCATCCAGAGATTATCTTTTTCTCTCACCTGCCCCCACTTTTCTCATGATTTCCATTTTGGTGGCCATACTCAAACGTCTATGTTTCTTGCACATGCTAGGAGTAGCTGGTGAGGCAGGCTTATATGCTTTTCTTCCTATTTTGCTGTTCACACATGATCAGTAAGGGATTCTGGAGACAACTGCTGGTTATCTTGCCTCCTGTAGGCAGGTTCACATAATTACAGGAAGATTGGCTAGAGGAGAATACCAGTCCACTCCCCCAACTCAAGCTTTATTGAATTGTTTACTGTATACATGCTGCTGCAATCCAGCACCAATAGTGTGCATTTCTCTAGCCCTCCTTTACCATTATCCCAATGTCAATCCTGCTAAAAACACCTTCCAGATGGACAGAGGACTAGGAGGGTACAAAAAGATTTTTTTTTGTCAGAGTCTTTGTTAACTGAGGTATGTCTGTAGATACTACTGAGAAGATTCAGAGGCAGATACAACTCACTAGTGTCTACACATCTCCCTACAGTGTTGGCTAGGCCGGAGAAACTCTTGCTTTGCTTCTGAGGTTAACATTAGGAATGAGGAACATTTTTATAACTTTTATAAATGGAGAGATCATACCATGATGAATAACTTTGACTTGACATTCCTGGGATTTTTGCACCATTTTTGAAGAAATGTTTGTAATCAGGTCTGAGCCCATTGGCTAATGAGGCTGATAAATACATTTAATTAGGCTACAGTTAACAAGTAGCATTTCTGATCAAACTGGCCTAGCAAGCTTTACTGTATGAAGTTCATTTGGTATTGTTTTGTAAAAACAGCCTACCATTTAAAAATACAGAACATGAACTAACATGCCCCTCTGTTTCAATAGATTATATTTGTATGCTCAGGAGTGAAGACTGTACTGCTAGCAAAAACCACGGACACCAAGATGGTTGGAAAAAAATATGGTCACAACTTTATTTTGGCGACAGTTGCCACAGGATTGGTGTGCACATGGAACTGAATCCAAGCATTGGCCAACCCGCCTGTTGACCAGTGAGTCCGACCCTCTGACCCACTGCTGGAATCGCTGGTGTTACCCTGATTTCTGGAGGTCCCGGGAGGGACGCCTAAGTGAGCTCCAAATCTTACTGAGTTGGGGGAATTAGCTAGGAGCACAGGCTAGCAATATGAGAGGCAGGGTAACGTAGTGAGATCTTTAACCCTATGTTTACAGGGTCGGGCTGCGACAAGAACTAGGCAAGTTGTTCAATTAAACCAGATTTTATTATGATATACACAATTCGGCACACACAGACACACATGCTCACGCACTCATACAAGAACTATAGAAGTAGAAAGTGAGGAAACTTGATAGGGGTTTTCAGAGGTTTTCTGGGCTGATATTCCACCCGATCCTGCAGTCTGGCAAAAGAGAAGGTAGAGATCGAGGATTGGGTTCGTGGTTTCCCAGCACGTGGAGGCTGAGGGGAGGCTCGCTAGACAGAGCGGCAGCAGTTCAGGATGCAAGGCACGAGTGTTCCGACAAGAAGCTCAAACGTAGGGTTTTTATAGGGAAGATTGCACCTGGAGGCTAGCCCTCTCCCGAAGAGAACAATAGGGTTTTTAGTGGAGACAAAGCCTCCGAAAGGTCAAAATCAGAATCGATGAGATTTAGCCAGAATTGCCAATTGTTAGAACAGTATGCAGATGGGGAGTGCTTAGCGTTTGTATAGAGCAAGCAGTTCAGGGCTGAAAGCCCTTGCATTTGCTTAATGGTCAGCTGTGTCTGGAGGGCAATACTGACTGTGCGACAGATAGTTGTTTACTGGCCTAGACCTACCTTGCATAATTAAGGCCGTGCAGCTGTGCCTGCCTACACAGGCTCTCCATGACCCTTACAGACACATGGAGTTCATTTTATGGAGTCCCATGTGGAAATATTAACCATAACCAATATGAAATTGTAGACCTTGGGCTTGGGCCAGATAACCACAGTAACACTGGGATGACAAGTATGGAATCTACCTTTCATCAGGGAGTGCAGGGAATGCCTGCATCTCCAGTGTTTGTGCACACCCAATTCCCCCCCAGCATTGCCTGAGTCCCTTAAGGGAACCCCCATACTTTACCATGCCATGTGGCACTGGTAACAGTTGTCCTGGGTCCAGACCCATGCCAGCCACCACAAAAGGTAGGAGCAGGGCGGCACACTGATCCTGCCTTCCACCACCCCACTGCAGCTGCAGCCAAAGATCTATAGCTGCCCCCTGGACCCTCCTATCAGTCCAAGCTGATCCACATTCTTCCATTAATCCATTGTCCTTGCATGCCACTTTGTCTGGCCACCTAGATCTCACACCATCATCTGCTGCATCATCCAAGAAGGACTCTGGCAAGGGCAGGGCTGCTGCAGGTGGGAAGTGGGGTGATGGGCAGGGCTGCGGCGGGTGGGGTGGGGCAGGGCAGGGGACAGCAGGGGGTGGAAGGCGGAGGGTGGGAGGGCTTCTCCTCCTGCCGCCTCCCCAGCCAGGAAGGACCCCAGGACTGGCAGGGGACAGCAGCAGGCCAGGACCAGGTGGGAGGGTGGGGGGAATTCTACTTCTTTTTTGCCCTGCTGGCATTGGTGCCTGGGGCTTATGCCCCAGTTGCCCCACCCTAGATACGCCTTTGTGGGGGGAGGGCCAATTAAATGGTAAAAGGAAATGCAAGCCAGAAAAAAAGAACTTTCCACATTTGCTGATTCCTTAAAGTGCACAATTTTCAGGACAAAGGGACAGAACGAAGTGGTAAGACTGATAGATGGTGTGCATATTTCTGTAGGATACACAGTAAGCATTGATGGTGAGCATTTGCTGGTATTTTTTCTTATAAGTCATTATATAATCTGATCTGAACGTCAACATCCAACATATGTTGTACATTCATTGTAATGTGTATGTTCTGAGGTTTGCACCAAAACCGAAACAAGATTTCCCCCTTGCTGGAGGTATTTCAGCAGATGTTAAACAGGCATCTTTCAAGAACGTAGCTTCTTCCTCCAGTGGAGATTAAGCAGGGGGTTGTACTCAATTATTTGTAATATCCCTTCCAATTATATGAGTTTATGATCCTTTGTTGTTGTTTTGTGCCTTGAAATTGACTCCAACCTTTGGCAACTGCATCATAGGGTGAAAGTGAATTTCCATGGCTCATTGGGGTCTCTCAGAGTTTTAGTTGAACACTCAAACCACTACACCATGCTGGCTCCATCTGCGATTCATTAACAGCCAAGAAGAATTTTTCAAGCATTCTGGAGATAATTCTCTCAAAGGAAAGCTATTGGTAAACCAATTAAGAACAAATGTAGCCCTTTGAGAGCAAAATATATGGTTTCTCTAAATGGTAGATGTTTGAAAAGAAGCAACTGAACAGGACTGTGTTCAGATACCATCTGAATCTCAGAAGAATATTGTAAAAGCCTAGAAGCTTTCATAACAATGTTGAAAATGGGTGCTTATAAACATCACCAGATGTTTCAGCTTCTGCCTTCCTTTGTGATGTCGTTTGGAATAGGATTCATGAACAGCATCCAGTAGCAGAGAATTCCCAAGTTGTAGCATGAAATTCAGAGGGTAGTGCCGGAAACAAGAGTGGTATTGTCATCTAAACCAGTGCTACAAAATGTTGTGATCCATGGACTGTTAGCAATCTGTGAGGTACTGGCTACCGGTCTCTGGAGCATTCCGAAAAGAAGCCCACAACATGAGTTCCCCTAATAGGATAGCTTAAGAAGCACTCTTCTGTATTTACAATATGGCATCAAGATGCCAACTCTGTAAAACCAAAAAAAGAAATTCTTTTTTCTCCAGGCATTGTCCCTCAGAATTATTTTTTTTCAACATGTTATTTCACCTTATTGATGGTGCTTTCAGATTTCTGAATCCTGTGCAAATATCAATTTTTCCCACATGTTCCATGTTGCATCCTGAGTGATGGGATCAATCACATACACTGGTGAAATCACATCATGTTTGTTTACTATAATTTCACCTGTGTTTCTGCTTTTAAAATTGTTATTTCACACAGATATCTAGAAGTGATGCAACTTATGTGATCCAGGATTTTTATTTGGTAGTTTTATTTCTGCTTTCACCAGCAACTACATTAGAATAGGTAATTGACAGAAGGTAACAACAGGGGGATTATTAACATCTTTAGCAAGATATAGTCATCAAGAGGTAACTTTCTTTGATTGCCAAATGGTAAGTAGGAAATGATGGGTAGAAATCAGCTACAAAGGGTACATGATTGTCCCCATATTTACTACCTCATTTTTGTAGAGAGGAATTTTCTGTTGAACACAGCAGTTCAATGGAGGTATGCTCAATGGTAAGAGATGGATACCTTCTTCAAAGCAGTTGGCATTTTACTTCCTGTACCCTTTATTGTACATAGTGTTACTGTTGCCAAAACATTTAATCCTGTACACAAACTATATACAATGCTGTTTTTAAAATGTTTGAAACGGCAGGAATACATATGAGCATCATTTGGTTTACAAAACAGATTTGCAACAGTTGTGTTATGCCTAATGGCTAGAATAACACCCAGGAAAGGGATTTGTAAATCTTAAGTGGTCAGTTATAGGTTAAATACAACAAACAGAGATGATGTCATCTGTAAAGAATTCCAAACTTTATCTGCAGTGGTCCATATTGGGATGATGCCATCAAGTGGTTTTTATTCGAATCTTTTAGAGATGGTTTTCTATAGTTTACCCATAATTAACATATGATTAGGAATTCCATTCCATTCCATTTTTTATTTTTTTTTAGTTAAAAGTAAAATTATTGCATGCAAGGACCAAAGCAGATGAGATATGACAACTTCTGCACAGAGTGTTTTGTGGCTTCTGAAGTTTAGGAGTTCAGTAAGAGCCTGAATGCCATCATGAAGAGGTATTTTGGTATAAATGATGTGAAATCAAATGTTCAGAGTACAGTTTCATTACTGAATGTATGTTGTTTGTTCAAGCCTTCTATTTTTATCAAAATCCATCAGTTATCTTTAAAATAAGCTGTATACATATTTTGTATCAGAAGTTGTAGTTGTAGATCGATATATAGCGATATCCTCATTGTGCCTGTATTATTACCAATACAAGAGATACAATACAATAGAAGAGATGGGATTCCCTGGATTGTTGGGTTTATTAATTTTAAGTGACATGTTTTAGGCAGCAGGAGATCATAGAAGGTAAGAGCCAGTGATCTGATCTGATCTGACTATGATCCTGAGGTCCAGGATTCAACTCCCCGCTCACCCATGGAAACCCACTGAGTGACACTGAGTGACACTGGGTGCTTCACATACTCTCAGCCCCAGAAAACCCCATGATAGGTTCCCCTTAGGGTCACCATAAGTTGTAAACAACATGAAGTAACACAATGTGAGAGAAGACCACCTGTTTCCATAGGAAGTAGGTTCTTCTTTTTAAAATATGGTCAGCCCTCCACATTTACAGGTCTCACTTTGATTATTCACAGATTATTTTCTGTCACTTCTGCTGCCTCCTTATGCCATTTTTAATAGTGACTACAAGTCTTATGAGACTGAGAAACTACAAACGAGACTTGTAAGACCCTATTAAAAATGGTGTGGGGCAGCAATGGAGGTGGTAGTAAGACCCATCATCTAACCACTTCTGCCTTGTGTAGGAACCCTGATGCTTCAAGGGAATCCAAAGAGAGTTGAATATGCTGATCATACTTTTTTTTGTGTTAAATATGGTTTCGAAGAGCCTAAAGTTATTCAATTTTTTTCACTTTCATGGTGGTCTTGTGCCTCTAACCCTAGTGAATGTGGAGGGATGACTGTACTGTATGGTTTTTGTGATATGGTTATTGAGATCTGTCATGATGCATTTGTTGAGAAGCTTGTTTGTACATCATTTAGTTGTCTAATGCTTCTGAAAGATGGTCAGCAATTTTTGTTGCATATTTCTATACATACTGAATGCATGCATAATACATAGGATACTGGTCCTTCATCTGCAGGTTAATTAATGTCTGTTCTCATCTGCAGATTTCTCAGTGCTTTTCTTTCCTTCTGTCTTTCCCCCTGCTTCTTTCTCTGTTCCTCCCTCCCTCTCTCCCTGGACTTCTTAATTTTTAATTTTGTTTTATTATTTTATATCCTGCCTTCTCCCAATACAGGACCCAAGGCAACTTACCACATTAAAACAAAATACAGTTAAAATCTCTAAATTATAAAGAGCAATTAAAAAGCCTAAATAAGCTTTCATTATAAAGCACTGAGTTGAAACTGCTCGAAACATTTAAAAACATTTAAAAATGCCAAGAAAGGAGAAGTACAACACCTTTCATTATAAGGCCCTTTCCGCACCTTACCTTCTTCCACCCTGGGGTGCGGGGATCGCATGAGCAGCCTCTGGCAAGAGGCTCTCATGTCCAGGGTTGTTTGGCTCAGCACAAGCTGCCTGCTTGTGCAAGAGCCCTGCCTCTTCCTTCTGTAGTACAGCCTGGGACCTTCCCAGGCTGTGCTGGGGCAGGAAGTACAACCGGCGCAGCTTCGGAGGTTCCACATGCCAGGTAAGTGCACGCGGGGCCCGGGAGCAATGCACAATCACTCACCATTTTCGGCTTCTAGCCGAAAATGAAAAGGTGCGCGATTGGCACCTGCTGGCACCTAGAGCATCGCATGATTGTGAGTGCATCATGCAGATCACTCCTCACAATTGCGCAATGCTCCAGACGCCCTTTCGCATGAAAAAGGGCCTAAGACTCATCCATGATAGGCAATTAGCGGCCAAAACCCTGCCTGAATAAAAAGGTTTTAGCCTACCTTTGGGAGAAGTGATGTTGTTACAAAAGGAGTAACATGAAGTATTTTCATTTTTGTAACACCCTTTTTTTCTGTGCAGTTTTTGAAGAGTTGGTTGCTATCCCAACAGCAGCCTTATTTAGTTTAAATGCACACTTTGGCTAATTAACACATGCCTTTAGTTTTTAAGGCATTACAATTAGATCACAAAGGATTTAAGTCCAATTTAAATCTTAACTATTTTCATGATGTCTCTGTGGGTAGATCCAGACTTAGGAATACTTGGTGGAGGTCCAGCCAAATCAGTGAAACTTAAGCTATCCATGACCATAGTAAGTTTCGCTGATTTCAGTGTACCCACTCTAAGAATAACAAAGCCAGAATCCACCTTGAATTCTCTTTCAATATATATGTATCAAAAGAATCTAGATTTACATTATACTGAACTTATTTTATTGAAAAATAAACCATCTGTTTCATCAGATATTAGTGAATTATATATCTTTCTGTTCAATGGAACTCCAGATAACTTAGCACATTTTATAAGAAATTATAGCAAAATTTATGAAAGAAGTTGAGGATAAAATAGAACATACATTTTTAAAAAAAATGAAGTTGTCTCAAGGAGAGACATCTGACCCACAAATGTTAAAAGACGAGGCTATGGATGAGACTAAAGACT
Organism: Iguana delicatissima; assembly: GCA_948472985.1. Taxonomy (NCBI): domain Eukaryota; kingdom Metazoa; phylum Chordata; class Lepidosauria; order Squamata; family Iguanidae; genus Iguana; species Iguana delicatissima. Next base: position 23,434 of record CAOKZL010003641.1, on the reverse strand, counting down.
CTGGTCAAGAAAGATAAACAATATCTGCATCTGTAAGTGCAACTGCATCAGCCACTCATGAAAATGGTGATGAGGAAGGACTAATACCATCTGGCATAAAGGCTAAATTAGTCTTTTCCCTATTTGAAACCTAATAGGAATTACAAATTTTTGAATTTGAATATTAATGGGGTGAATACACCCCAGAAGAAAAATAACTTTTCTCTATTACCTTAAAAAACTTGATTTGATCTGTTTTCAGGAGATCTATATCCACAAGAGAGATCAAATCTGTAAATGCCAAATAAATAAATAAATAAAGTGAAGAATTTATCTCTGTAGGACAATTCAAAAAGAATGGAGTGGTTTTAGACCAAAACTGTCCCCAAAACTGATTTTTTAAGAATATGAAGGTAGATTTGTAGGATTTGTAGGCTTGATTGATTACTTCAAGAAAAATTAGGGTTAATTGACAATAATAGATTTTTAAACTTGCATGTTCTTTTAAGTTTTTCTTTTTCTTTTCTTTTCTACTGATATATGAGGAATATATTATGAAAATATTAGATTATTTTAATTTCTTGCTATTCTAGGATATTTGTATCACTTGTAATGTTTAGTTAAAAGGATATTGTCTAAAATTTATTAATAATTTCAAGAACTAGCTATTTAATTATTATTGCATTACTGATACAATTTCTGGCTTACATAATATGACTTTATTAACTATATTATGAATACAGAAGTTTGATACTATTATTCAGAACAAATTTGATTTAAAATAATAGAATTACATTAGTAATTCAATATTATTATCAACAAGTGGTAGCTCTTTTTTCTTACTAACTCAGTAAAAAAAATTTAGGTGGTACTGAGTATAAATACTATATTATCAGCCAAATTAATTTAGATTTTATTTAAGCATTTATAAGTTGAGTACAATTATTTAGTAGGAGCGGTTTGAAAGAAGTCGGTGTAACTTGCAGGGAAAAAACCACCGCCCGTCAGTGCCAAGTGCGAAAGGGGCACCGAAGCCTTGCACTCAAGGCCTGCCCAGCCTGACACTTCTTTGTATTCAGGTCTGAACAGCCTGGGAGATCTCTGAATCAAGCCAGGGCCGGGACAAACGGGACAAACTCCCAGATGTAAGGATCAGCAGTGATTTATAGTTTCCAAGACTGTGGTACTGTTGGCACTAAGATCAAGATGATATTATTGGTAGCATGTATATCCCAGGATTCAAAATAAGACTCTGTGACACTATTTTAAGAAATACAGAACTTCAAACATTTATTGTAGCACTGTTGCTTTAAATGTGTCTTGTATCTAAATGTTTATAAACAGTACATCATTCTGTAGTGGAACTGAGATAGAGACCCATGGTTTTAGGAAAAAGATTTATTGTACACAATGTCTCAGTGAGATAATTCTCAAAAGTCTGAGCCCCGCCTCTTTACATTCAAAGCAATTTATATATCTCCAGTGCAAATTCATCACGTGTCCAAGAAAGGAAATTGACACAAACAATAGTTCTCATCATTTTCCTGCGTAACCTTACTAATGTTGCAAAGCATAGCAAGGCCATAGCGAGGCACATTTCATCCTCCCTAACATTCTATTTCACAGTGTCCTATTGTTCTTCTTTCAAACACAGAGTCACTTCAATTGCAGGGAAAATTAACTGCTTTTCCCTCATACCCAGAGGTCATCTGGGCTGACCCGAAACTGTCTCCACCACAATTCTTCTCTCTCTCTCTCTCTCTCTCTTTCAATTCGTTCACTATCTCTCGAACACCCAATTTCTCAGTTCTCTTTCCCACAGAGCTCTTCAAATCTCCAACCTCTTCAAACACACCACAAATCACACTTCTCCTTTTGGTCACGCCCCAGACAGTTAAAATCCATTATTTTTCTCTTTCCTCCAGCCCCTCCCGTGGGCTATCCAAGGTTTCATTTCACTAGCCAATCAGCTTAAACACTCTCAGGTGCCAAGGAGGCTCTGTTGTCAGGACCCCCTCCCATCAGGTTCGTCACAATCAGGAGCCAATTTTTAAATAGTTGTAGTTTTATCTTTGTTAATTAGTTGTAGTTTAGTTAAATATTCATAGTTTAGTTATGTAAGAGTTGTTATTTTATACGTCTTGTAATGTAATATTTTGTGTTTTCAAATTCTGCGTATGGTTGTGTATTGTTATATGTGTTATATGTTTAATAAAAATTATTTTTTTAAAAAAAGAAATGATAAGAAAACAACAATGATGAAAGAACACACCAGGAAAACAACTTGTAATAAACCCCACAATCTTATAAATTTTAATTTGACAGTAAATCCTGCTGAATTATATTGGATTTTCTTTTGAGCAGACTGTGCAGGATTGCTTTTACTAAAGTTAAACAGGCAATGAATCAAAGTTATAGACCATTCTGGTAGAAGAAAGAATGGGGACCAACAGCAAGCACTATAATGAAAGCCCCTACAGTTAGCTAGTAAATACGCAACTACACAGAAGAGATTCACTTTGCCTCTGAAAGTTAACAATCAAAGGCACCAAACAGATCTCCTTTAGGAAAAGATGCTCTTTGACAACAGCATCTGGGTGCCTAATCTCCACAGGTGAATATATCTTAGAGGAGGGCTTGTAGTGATGATTTCAGCTGCCAGACAAATGACTATTTCCATTGTCAGACAATGGGATTCACACAGGAACAACAGGCAGTCTTTCTCTGGTCTTGGAAACACCTTGGTTTGAGAAATCCTTGCAATCAGACTTTCTTGGTCTTTCAAGATACAGTTGACTATAATATGAATTATATACCAGAAATTCAAAATATCAGATTAGAAGTTTTGTTTTGTTCTCATAATGTGAGAAGAAAGAAAAGTTCCTACTTAGGGCCCAGTTGGCAAAGCAGTTTTCAAAAAACTGCTTTGCCATCTCATGCTTCATAGAAATACATTAAAATGAGGCACTAAAGAGTTGACATGTGCAGCACAGCCAGATTATTCTCTGTTTTCCAAGGCTATTGCTCTTAAAAGATTTCACCTAAATCTTTCATGTTTCACTTCATAAAAAATTCAAAAATAGTTTCCTACAATTAAGCAGCTCTCTGCATTTTTGTAATGGAATGCATTTTTAAACCCATTGGAAGTAGCATTTCGTAATTGAAGTTGACATGTGACAGCCTTTTCTCTTACACAGGAGTCTATGTGAATATGCCTACCAAAATCATTGCTCAGTGCTCAGAAACAGCTGTCAATTGTGGGCTTGCAGTCATGTGCTTTTCTTACCAGAATATAGCCAGAGTACTGGAAATGATCAGATATTTATGGCACACTGAAGCTCAGGTTAATGAAAAAAATATGGGGAATTATTTTCTAGTTATCCTTACATTAGCAGAAACGCTTGAGGAAAAGTTATTACAACATGGAGTACGGAACACTAGATTCTTTCATAAAAGTGGAATCTGCCTTGGTAGTTGCTATTCATGGTGAAGAGGTGGTAGCTAGGACTGATCCTTAGAAATACATAAGAACTGGATACACTCAAACTATGTTGAATACCCTGTTTGTAAGATAGATCAATGTAGCTAGCATCTGACAGCTTAGATAGTTAAAGTTCCTTTAAAGTTCACACTAAACTCTAGAGCAGTTTCACTAAGCCACTGATATGCAAACCACCAGCCATTGTTGCCTCACTCACTTATTAGGAAAATTACTTATCTATAATGACGGAAGTGCCCCCCCCCCAAAAAGGTAGCTAGCCAGAGCCTGTCTTCATTGGAAAGAGAAGTTTGCACTCATCGTGATTTTTCAAGTAATGCACCACCAGGAAGAGTTTGCCTCTTCTGCTGAGCCAAGTGAAAACTCCAGTTTGTTTCCCAGGCTGAAATGGGTCCCCCAGCTAAAAGTTAATGAGGATGACTGAAGCTAGTAGTGAATGTTGTGCTTTGAGCTCTAGATTGCCTTGTGGTTGGTCTCTGTGACATTAGAAAATAGCTTAACAGGCGTGTTACCTCGTGCTAAATGAATATAAGTCAGAGGACTGCTCCCTGCTCCAAGCCTGGATCCTCATGAATAGAAAGTCTTATTTTCCTGTCATGATTACCATTTCTGTTTTGAAGAACTGGGCCCAACATTCCATGGCCAAAATGACTCAATAGAGAATTCCCATGTACTGCCACTTGAGAATAAGCCCACTCACATCCATGAGGAAGAGGCTCAGATGCTTTGGCCATTTCTGCACTACACTGTTACAGTGCTCTTATTCCACTTTCAACATCCTACGATTCTGGAGTTTGTAGTTTACTGAAACCAAAGAGCTCTCTGGCTGAGAATTCTAAATGCTCCTCCCTAAACTGCAAACCCCAGGATTCCATAGGATGTTGAAACTGGAATAAGAGAACCATAACAATGTGGTGTGGAAATTATCATAATATATGACTCTTCACTATCTTGTCTATTATTTTATTTCAATAAATTTAAAACTGAATTTGTTTTGATGTGGTTTTGGTTTCATGATGACTCTCTTGGTGCTCTCTGGATCAGAATAAAATATTCTTTTTGCAGCTTCTTAATTTCAGGCTTCATTTCCAGTTGAACTACAGTTGAACTCTAGGAAGGGAATTCACCAGGGCAAATGAGTCTTAGAACCATGCTTATATCTGCAAGAGAAATGCTAGTTCCTCCAGAAGCATGGTACTTCCTTTCTTCTGTGCTTTTGGGTTTAATGAGATTCCTGTCCTGGTTTAGTTTAGGAACCAGTGGGTATACACATTCATCAGAATGGTTGTTGCTGCTGTGTCTTCTTGATCACAAAACTTATGGAATGGGGGCATTACTTGTAGTTTCAAATCCTGGGATTCCATCTGCAACACCATCATCAGGTTCTTTTTAATGTGCAGGCCAAATTTCAAATGGCTAAGTTTTGTGGTGTGACCCACAGGGACCCTGACAGTCACACAGACACTCATCATTGCTGAGTAACATGGAGGTGGGAAGGGAAGAGCAAAGCTAACTACAGGAAACTACCTGGCTACAGGTAGAAGACTGAGTAAAATTAAAGGCCTTGGTAGCAAAAGGGAGGACTGTCCACAAGTGCTCAGCTTCTTGAACTTAAGCCAATAGAAGTGTATGGTATGTAATGGGGGGTATGCCTAATCTGGGTAAGGGGTCTAATATTAATGCAGAACTAGGTAACTGCCATGGTTAGGTGAGCATATTGGTCCCACAGGAGGTATTGGAGAGCTACATCCCCACTGCACACCCCTCCCACAAAATAGTTCAAAAATGTTTTTGTCCCCAAGTTCCCCTGAATGCCCTCTCCTGGGAGCATTTTCATCACTTTTTGGTCCTCTTGTTATAAAAGTCTCCTCCTATGTGTAAAATGGTGTGGGAGGCAAAAAAGAAAAAAAAGGAAAAGGCAAAGTTGCTCCTTTATCCCATAGAGGGTGTTTGAGGCAAAGAAAGGGGGAGAAATTGGAGACTGTGTGGGCCACAAAAATGGCCCTGGAGTAGGCTGCCCATGGCACTGAGCTACCCATGCATTAATGGAGGCTAATGGAGGACACCCAGTATACATCTCATTATATTGCATGGTATGGTATTTGGCCCTGTAAATATAAGCTTTTGCTTTGCATACTTTTCCTGGAGAAATAGAAATTATAAAAGCCAGAGTGCTAGGAAATAGTCATCGATGGCAATAAATCTAAGCAGCCACAATCAGGATTTTGCTGCTAAATGCCTAACACAGGTTACCTCACAGGTAGCCTTTAACTGAGATGTGCCTTGAAAGTCATCCAGATTGCCCAAGTAGAAATGCACTGAAAGTTTAAAATCTCTTCCTGTTACATCAGAACATACTTCGACAAGTGGTTGTTCATAATTAGCATGTTCAGCATAGATAAGAATATTTGCAGCATTGCTAAGAATTATAACTTCAAAGAATTCTGTTTTAATCTATAATGATCCGTTTCACTTAATGATTATGAACATTCCCTGTATTCGTTTTTTCATTTTACACAGCAGACTTCTGGTAGGCTTCTTAGCAGCAAACACATTTTTCAAGAAGGATACATAAAATTCTACTCTGATTATCATGCAAATGTGGCAGTAATGCTCTGACATACAATCTCAAAAATTTTAATCAAATGGCATCTCACATGAATTAGATACTAGTCATAACTTTCACTCCCTCTAGAAAAGAGTGATTAAAAATCCATAAAATGTATGCACCATTAAAATGGCAAAATAAATGTTACTGCTCTTTTGATATCTCAAGAAAAATCAATTAACAAACACAAGGCATCTTGAGGTTATAATCCTTGAAAAGCATACTAGCATACTGAAGGCAAAACAATACTTAATTGCTACTTTTACAATTGCCAGAATTTCCACTATTACAAATACAAATTGGAAGGTACAAGTTATGCCCCTCTCTATAGTAGAGAGTTTTTAACTTGGGATCCCTGTACTCCTAGTGGTTCCTTGCATGGGCTTTAGGAGGACCAAGAACTGTGTGTAAAATGATTTTTTCTTTAATTTTCTTTCATTTAATTAAAATTAATTAATTAAAAATGCATAATCATTTAAAAGAGACTAAATTTAAAACCATCTGGATAGGCCTGCCAGAATAGATTGGTCTTTAATGCAGATGCATAGGGATGTGGGGGGGGTGATTTGCCCCTGGTGGCAATGTTTTTGGAGCATCCTGGCCCATAGCCATCCCGTTGCATGCCCTGGCCACCCCCCCACCCCCACAGTAGCCATGCCCCTTGTGCTGTTATGTCACTGGAAAAACCCTATTCCAGGGTCTACAATTTTGATATTAAACATGATTCTGTGTGCCTGAGAGGTCACCTGGATGGGCACGTAGGCAGCAATTGTCAAACAATCAAAAACCAGGTCAGGCCAGTAAAATCCCCAGTCACGTAGCCCCAGGAGACCTCAAGCTATGCAAACCCACAATAAACAAAGGGTCCTCAGCCCCAGAGAAGCCAATTTGAGGGGATTAGTATGTCTGCCCCAAGTTGAGCAAATATTCCATCAGACTATTTACATGAAGTCACACCACAAACTAACACAGCTGAAGATCCTGAGACTTTGGCAACACCTTGCAATCTCATCACACAAAGGAAATTACCATTGGGGAGCTACGTTATCGCTCCAACACCCATTGTTCTTCCTGGGAAAGGATTAGCCCTCCAGGTAGCTTTTCCCCTACAAATAGTCCCAGTTTTTGAGCAGTTCTTTGGATCACTCCCGGTCATCCCAGCAGACCATTGCTCTTTCCGTTGAGTGATCCTCTCAGCCCTCTCTGTGCTGAGCCCCACTTCTCCGCTGCCTTCCTGGACCCAGGACTTCAGGAAAAGGTGCAGTGTTATCCCAACTGTATCCTTCCAATACTCTCCTATCCAATTTCCTCTCTTTTGTTTCTTAATAGCTCTTGGGTGCATGTGTGCGTGACTGCCGTGGTGCGTGAGACTTTTATTCAATAAAATCATTCATGGGACATTTTTGTTTGGTTTTTGGCTTGGCCTGACCCCATAAAAACTGGGTAAAAAGACCCCACTAGGTTGCCCTGCCTCTCCCATTGCTATAGCCAGGTGTCATACCCACACACCCTCTCACCCACCCCCCTCCACACACTCCAAGCTCTGCCACTGCTTTAATGTTGTTTTAAACAGTGGATCATTTAATAATCATTTAAAAGAGACTAAATTTTATTTTGTGTTTATTTGTTGTTATATTTTAATATGCAGATTTATTTATTTTTATATATACTACTTCACAATGGTAGGAAAAAAGGAAAAAACTATATATACACAATATAATGTATCATTAAAGCTAAAATTAAGCTAAACTACATTAAACTAAACTAAAACTAAGACAGAATACTAATACACATTACTAAAACATTAATCTATTACCATAAATACAACCCAACTTCACTAACTAAAACACAGAAGAATTCTGACCATCTCCCAACAACTGTAGTGCAAAAGAAAAAAGAATTAATAGAAAATGTTTTATTCTATCATTATATATCTGACTAAATTCAACTTACTGGAATTACCAATAGCCATAATCATAGATTATTACATCATCAGATATCTCATTGCTCAAAAAAAGAAGAAAATCCATAAATTGTTTCCAGTCCCATTCTTCCTATGTCAATGTTTCAATTAGTTTCCAAACAATGTCCTTTGCAGCTGTTATCATTTATCAAAGAGATAGACCATGTTAAATATCTAATTCTTTATTAACAATTCCCAATAAGAGCATTTCTAGTGACATTGCGAAAAATACCTTTAAAAATTTTTGATTTAAGATAGAAATCTTAGATTTTTCCCTTCTTGCTAGTTCACCAAATATGGGAGGGGGAATCCTTCCTTAACCTAACAGCCCCAACATTGATCTGAAATATTCTTAGACATTTTTGACATTGTATTTGGAGCTAAATACCATCTACACATTGTCATCTACAGATTTGCTTTTAGATTACTGCGCAGAATAAATTTTATATCTTTAGAGCACATTTTTCAAATTTGTACATGATGATCGAAATTTTGGGCCCACCTCATCATAAATTCTTTTACTGGTTCATCTTCTATCTCTGATTTCAAAAGACATTTATAAACTTTTTTTTATTACAGTATCATCATCATTACACAATTGTAAGTAAAACTCATTTTCTCCAACCTCTTTAATTAGATCTGTTCTATCTTGTTTAAATCGCCTTGACTTAAGCTCCCAACTCCATATACAAAAGATCCATTTTTGACTCATTCTTTCTTCCTCTCTCCCTGCAGTGAGGTAATATCTTAGGAAATATCTTTCTTAATATTACTCCATGTCTTAATGTAATTATTCTTCAATAACATACAGTTCATCTTTGTCATAGTAATATCTGTTTCACCCTTTCCTCAATTTTGAAACCTATCCATCTATTGGATTTGACCCTCTTTTCTCATATTTTGTTAGAATCACTGTCTTTTGCTTATTAATCTTTAATCCAGCCAGCTCTCCAAATTCTTTTCATCTCTCCAGCAGAGCCTGAGGACTTTCCAAAGGGTCTTTCAACACAATTACAACATCATCTGAAAATTCCCTTAATTCAATGTCTGTTTTATTTTTAACTATTTTTATTTTTAACTCCTTAATTCACTGATCTTGTCATACTGATTTATATGGAAAGCAAATAATCAAGAGTTAAATACAGAGTTTTCAAAGATGCAAAACAAAGAGGGAGACTGGGATCACCAGATTTTAAATTCTTCTGCATGCTGTTTTGTGTTACTGAAAGATTGGATTGTGTTGATAGTAAGAGATTATTGGATTTAGAGAGGCATGAACTAAGGATTGGGTGGGGTTGTTATTTATGCTGCAATAATGCTAAAAGGAATGCAGATTTTAATAAGTGCACTGTGCAATGTACTATGTGGTGCCATTGCAGGTCAGGGAGCTGGCTGTGAGTGGCTTCTTCCAGGCTTGCTGAGTGAGGTGGGGGAAGACATTTCTGGGGCCTTGTGATCATGTGTGGCCTTGGGAAAGGCTCCAAAGGCAGCAGCCAGTGAATTCAAAGCAGCTGCTTTGAATTCATTGGCTGCTGGAGCCAGGCCTGAGTTGAGCCTGTAGGCTTCACTCAGGTCAGACTCCTGGGTATTTAAGGCAAGTCTCTCTGAGATGCTGGCCAGTCTTTTGTAGGTAGTGCTCCACCCTCCCACCCTCTTCCCAGGGTAGGCATTTGTATTGTTTGGTATCTTTTTTATTATTATTATTATTTTCTAAAAAAAAGGTATACAGATGTTACACACAGATATATGTAAGAAAAAATAATATAATAAATATAAAGAATTACAGAATGTAAGAGTCTTCCCATGTTTGTTTGACGTTGAGACCATAAATCTTCAATATTCTCTAACATACTGCCACTACTTCCTCTTACCTGTTTCACGGGTATTATTGATACAGGTAAATTATGAAAGAAACCACCTTTAACAAGTATCCTAAATTCCCTATGATATAAATTTTCTTGTTTATCTGCCATGAAATCATTTGCCACTACTATAAATAAGCTCAATGAAGCGCCAAATTAAATTTATATATATATATATATATTTGCCCCAAGGTACTAATTTTTCATAAACCATTCTTATATAGTAGTATGTATGTCGTTATTGAAAATATCCAGAGTCTGTAATCTTGTGACAATTTGATTTTTTGCCCAGATGGATTTAGATGAATTTTGCTGCTAAGAAATGTAACTGATTGTAATAGTAGTTCTTTCTCTGGGCTATGTTATTTAGATCTTACTTACTTACTTACTTACTTATGGTGGGGCCCCCTTTTCTTGTTCATTACTGCTAGCCATTCTTTTTGATTTTCCATTTAAATTATGAGATAAGAGATTGTATTCTTTCATTTCACTTAGGCTTAATAGCCATTGCTTATGGTTAGGAATGTCATTAGTCTTTCAAAGTTTCGTGAACTTAATTCTTGCAATAGAGATGATGTAGAGCAAAATCCACCAATATTTCTTTATGAATTGATGTTCAAACATATGAGTCATGTTTAGGAGGAAAAAGTCCTGGATTAAGTGGGATTGTAGTCATGAACATCTCTGACATAATTTCTTGTATCTTTAACCAATATTTTTTGTAATTGGATCTGTCCACCACAAATGATAAAAAGTGCCTGTTTTTCATTGACATTTCCAACATTGATTTTTCCCCATTTGGTAGATTTTGTTAAGTTTAGCCGGGGTTAAGTGACATCTGTACATCTTAAAATTGTTTTCTTTGAAGTCTTAGGATAATGTAAATTTATGAGTATTTCTCTTCTTCTAAGTGTCTGTTTAATAAGTATTTATAAATGTAAGAGGTTATATGCTTTGCTTTTTGAAAGATGATTTTTTCAAATTCATTTTGTTCCTTTATCCTTCCAAATCCTTCTAGTTTCAGATCCATCTTGAAATGTTCTTTTAGTTGCAGGTATGGAAACCAGTTACACTTGAATCATATTTGTTCCAATTCATCATGCGTTCCAATTCTTGTTTCGCCTTTTGGGTCCTAGAGTATAAGATGTTTATATTTTATCCAGTCCTCTTGATCACCAGTACATTTCCCCTAGAAAGCCTGTTGAGGTGATACCCAGCTTGGTATATTAACATATATTTTATTTCTAAAATTTGTCCAGCTTTTTAACAGGGCCTTCCTAATAAAGTGGTTATTGAAGTCCTTGTCAATTTTTGCTTTCTCGTACCATCGATAGGCGTGGAGCCCGAATCTAAGGTCTGAGCCTTCAAGAGTCAGGATTCTTTTGTCTTCTAATGTAAGCCAGTCTCAAATCCAGACCAGAGTATTAGCATGGTAATAAATCTTAAAGTCTGGGAGATTAGCTCTACCTCTTCTCTTCAAATCACCCACGTGCAACAGTTGCCTTCAATTTGCTTGCTGAGGAGACAGTGAGAGGGAGGAAGAGAGGGAACTGGTTGTTGCCTTCCATGTGCCTGCCAGGGATAGCACAAGAGGGAGGAAGGGAAGGAACTTTATGCAGGACCATATCATGACTGAGGCGCTGGGAGCCATATGGGGCAGGAATGAGCCCTGTTTCTCTCTTCGCCTCCTTCCAGGGTCCCCCCAAGCTTTGCTTGTAACCATAACTACCACAGCAAAAACAGGGCTTCTCTCTTCCTTCTACTTGTGTGCGCTGCTTACAAAGCAAGCTGAGAAGGGAAAAAGGTACCAAGCCAACTACAGAGGTTCACTTGTGACCAAGCAAGCACTGCTTGGCATTTCTCTCCCTCCTTCTGTGACTGTACACTACTTTTGCTTGTCAGTCTGAGTTCAATCTTGTGACTGAGTCTCTTACAGTATTACTGTACAGTATTTGTGCTTATAATGCAATATACAGTGTATATCATGTATATAATATAATATAATATAATATAATATAATATAATATAATACAATCATAACATAATATAATGTGATATTTAGCTTTTGCATGCATTCAAAGGTAAAATATATTTACTCATGTTTTTTGGCAGCCAAAAAAATTTGCAAGCTAATATATATGTATCTATTCCACTTTTCAACTGATTCTTCTTTCTGACAATGCTCTAGTCCCTAACCCGTCAGATAAGCAGGAGGCTTCCTGTTTACAGATGGAAGAATGAGAAAAAATGGAGTTAAAGAGAGAAAAATGTACTTTGTGTTATCTAAAGGAAAAATTTTTATAACATGATATATCATTGGTATTTGACTTTAGAAAGATTGGCCAAAATGCTTAAAGGGGTTTCTAATGTATATTGGAAATATGAGCAACAAGTTGGGGCATTTTGTCATATGTGGTGGACTTGTGAGAAGGCTAAAGAATTTTGGAAAGAAATATATAGCAAGATACAGATGGTTCTGAAGGTTAATATGCAATTGAAATCTGAACTGTATATACTGGGCATGTTGGATGACCAAATGGAAGAGAACTATGGAAGACTGCTACAATATTATGATCATAGCAGCAAGATTACATATGCATAGAAATGGAAAAGGAACAAGGATTGGTTGTTGAAACTAATTGATTTTGCTGGAGTAGACAAACTATCAATATTGATTAGAGAAAAATCATTGGGGTCATTTTTGAGAACCTGAGAACCTTTGATTGTATTTTGGTAGAACAGTGACAATAATATGTTAATTGTAAATTTTGATAATTATTAGGGCTGGTTAGCTTTAATAAGTGCATGAACAGTGTATAATCAGAGAAATTATCCTATATAGTAAAATGTATAACCATTGTTAGGAAGGTCAGAAGTGAAAGTTGTCTTTTTGTTTCTTGTCTGTTGTTTTTTTTCTTTTCTGTTTTTCTTTTCTTTCTTTCTGTTTGTTTGTATTGAAAAGTCTTCTATGAAAATATTTTTAAAAACACAAATAAAACTATGGAGATGGTGGGGCGAGTTACAGAGCTCCTCTGCTGGGACCCTCTCCTGCCCTCCCTCAACCTGCCCTACACAACATCAAGTGTGTGGGGTGGCAGCTGAGGATTGGTAGGCTATAGTCTTCCAGGATCCTCACCTGTCTCCCACCTACCCAGAGTAGCATTGAGGAAGGAGGTGAGAATCAGCAGGCTACAGCCTTACTATCAATGTTTTGTTAGCTGGATCACAACAATGCAGATGTCATCATTATCAGAATAGCCTGTGATGATGGTCTTCCTCACTGGGCTGCCCCACATCTTGTCAACTGGGTGGGACAGGAAATAGGTGATTCTGGGATGGGAGAGTAGAAGTAGTCCTTGAGTTTATTTAAGGACTATTGGGGGAGGGGGAGAAAAGTGCTTGAGGGAATTATCAGGATTTTCAAACATTTAAAAAGCCCTCCCTTTTTTTCCTTGAGCATTTAAACGAAGCATGCTAAATTCAAAATATATAGATGAGGATAGTTATGATCTTTAGCAAACATATCTTTCACCAGTTGATGGACCACAACTTCTATAAATGTGTGAGAGGTATCATCTAGTGCGATCATGAGATATTCTCTAGCACCTATCATTTCTTCAATACTAGAGTTCAAGTTACTAAATCAATTGTGTATGTTATATCTGTACTGGGCAACAAATTAAGCTGGTTTTGTGACAGTTTAGCTATCACTGTTATCCCTAGAAGTTCTAGTATGGTGAAATTTCTGCATGAGATCTATAACAGAATCATTATAGAATTACAGCTCTGAGGATATCAGAGAAGAAGATGTGAAAGTTTAAGTTATTTGTAGAATTATTTATATCCTTATTCATGCTACTAGTACTACTATTATCCCTCCTGGAATGGAAGAAGGAGATGGGAACAAAGGGGCCAGACATGAATTTTGTACACTAGTATGTATGTTTCTACAAAACAGTAAAAACATAGAATACAATGAATAATAACAATAACAATGATGATGATGCCAGATCAGTGTGACTACTGTGTTTAGAATGACAAACTAATAAATGAAATGTTATAAATGAAATAATAAATGAAATGTTAATGTATAAAATTATTATATCAAGCAAAAGGGAAAATATGTAAAACCCCATTAAGGGAATGTCAAGATGGCTATAAACTAGGACTCCTCTGATTGGTGGTTGCTCAGGGTGCTCAACTGCACAGGACTCTTGGTGGGCCCAATCTTCAGTGCCCCAGCCTGGCCCAATACCATTTCATGAAGAAAGAGCTTAGAAAAAGTTACTTTTTTGACTACTACTCCCACAATCTCCCCCTGATGAGATGCTAGCAAGGAGGCTCTGGGAGTTCTAATCTAAAAAGTGATATTTTCAAATTTTGGGAAGGAAAGATGCACTATCATAAGGCATCCTAACCAACTGTAGAGTGATCACTAACCTCAGCTTCCATCTAATCATGCTGCTTGCCCAAAGGGAAGAGGGACACTATTAAAAACAACTCCACTCCATTAGCCAACAGGGAGAGGAGCAATTCACAATCCCTTGCTGTATTCTCTTTGTTTTCTCATGTGCTGTTGCTCTTAGCCACTGCTACTATGACAATTCTTTTGTAGCAGCCATTGCTGCTGCAGTTAGGAGTTTGCACTCGAGTTACTGAACTGAGGTGCCTGCTGCTGTTGGGGGATGTGTTAATTTTGGCTACACTGGGGATGTTGCTCCATGAGTCACTGGAAACCAGAGATGATAAGCCCTACAAGAGCAGTATCCCAACTGCTGCAGAGAATGAAGACAACAGTGAAGGAGACACAGGGTTTTGCTCTAATTTCTACTTCACTGCATTGTCATATTTTCCAACATTTGACAGATTAAAACTAGGACACATGTTGCCAAGCAACATCAGAATGTGGTTAGGATGGAAAAATTATTAATGAGGAAGAACACAAGCTAGGAGAGGCTGCAGCAGTTTCCTCTTGCTCCAGTCTACAGGAAAGTTCAAGATTCTGCCCCTTCCTTTCCACTTACCTCTGCTTAATTAATTGAATGTGAACTACTTTTGCACTTTGATCTCAGTTTGCAGCAATTGAAATAAGATGAGGAAAAAGATAGGAAAGTGGAGGCAGAAAAGAGAAATTGGGACTGTTTAAAAAGTGGTTGAAAAATGGGGTGATAGAGAATTAATCACAGACTGTCCTTGCCAGATTGGAACAAGGGAGGCTTTGGCCCTTTCCTCACGGGGGGGCGAAACGGGGCCGCACATGCAGGGGCGGAGCTTACCTGCGAGTGGGTTGCTCCGTCCCTCCAAAGAGCGCGGATCCGCCGTTCCAAACGCCACCGAATTTTGGCGGCGCTTGGCGGCGCCCAAAATGGCGGCCAGCGGCTTCCGGCAGCGCTCCGCCAATTAGGACAGCACGCCAGCCGGAAGCCCGCCCCCGGGCAGATCTGCAGGGACGCGCTACCGCGTCTCTGCAGTTCTTGACTGGGGACTGCTACGGGGCAGCGCGGGTAAGTTTTATAAAAGCCACTTTTGAAGGTGGTTTTTATAAAACTCACAGCGCCACCCTTGGGCTGCGCTAGAGCAGTTTGAGGTCTAGAACCTCACTTTTTTTAACTGCTCTAGCGCAGACCCCGGTGAAGACCTCCTGGAGAGGTCGCTCTAGCGTGGGCAATATGCCCATGTGGAAATGGCCTTTGTTACTAGGGCTAAAATGCTTGGTCCCATAATCTCATGATGCTTTGCAAGTGAATTAAGGTGAACATCAGCATTTCCTTCTACCCTCCATTAACAGTAAAATTATAACAATATGTCAAATGCAGTTATACATTATCAGTTCAAATCATCTGTAAATAATGTATCTATCTCTGTATTTATAAATTCATTGACCAATACGTAATGTCTATTTTTACTCTATTTCTATAGCATATTAATATCTGTTGTGCAAAAATCTAACTGATTAGTTGGAGATCTATTCTCACCAGTTCTGGAAAATACATTAAAAATTAGTATCAAGATGCTACAAAGTTGTCCTCTTTTAATTCTCTTCTCTTTATGAGAAAATGGTTGGTTAGTTTTTCTACAGTTTTGATTGTCCACAGTCTATGAAGTTATATACAAAATTAGAGTCTAGGGGCATTTTCCCAAGTTCTGGTAATCTCAGCTCTTGCAGCTCCTACAAGAATTGCAAACAGTTCTTTGTAACACAGTCCCTTAATTTCTTCAGTAAATGATTAATATGATAATAAAGATTTAATACAGTTTGAAACAAAAGTAGAATCTCAATATGCTTTTGCTTTTGCTGAAGTTCTTTTGACTAGAGGCTTTATAACAAGAATAGGGCGGACTGTATTTCACCTTCATTTTTACTGAATCTGTTTTTCGATTATTTGCTGCTAACATTATTGACAGCAGAGGAGTATCCACCAAAATTTAACAAAAAAAGTATGATAAAAATGCACACACTGTACATTTCATAGAATCCAAAATTATGCTTTTCTTCAAATCATGGAAATGAAGAACACTATGCAACAGGTTAGAAAGAATACTCTATTTTCAATTCAATCTTAAACAGAACCAATAACAAATATTTTTAACTTTTTTTGAAGTATTAAGATATGGTTAATATGTTATCATAAAGCTAAGCTAGTGGCTCATTTTTAATATTTTATTCTGATAACAGTTGTTATATATCAGGTTAGCCAATACTTGCCTTGGAAAATTTCAAGCACATTTTAGACATATTTTGGGGAAATCAAACTACAGTCATCCCTCCACATTCGCTGGGGTTAGGGATACAGGACCCCTATGAAAAGTGAAAAAAATGTGAATAACTCTAGGCTTTCCCAACCATATTTAACACATAAAAAAGTATGATCAACGTATTCAACCCATCATGGATTCTCTTGAGGCATAAAGGTTCCTTCACAGGGCAGAAGTGGGTGCCTGATGGGGCTTACTGCCACGTCCACTGCTGCTCACGCCATTTTCCATAGGGACTTATTGTTCACAGTTTCTCAGTTTCATGAGGCTTGCAGTCCCTAATAAAAATGGCATAGGGAGGCAGCAGAGGTGACAGCAAATAATCCGTGAATATTCAAATCTGCAAAAGTGAGACCCGCAAATGTGGAGGGCTGACTGTGTATGGAACATTTGTAACGAGTTTGTAAGAACTAGGAAGTGGTCTCAGATCCTCAAACATGGATATGTCTTTATTATTACTTAACCACAACTAGATTTGTATATTTTACACTATCAGATTCATTGATGGGTTTATATTACTTTTAAGAATAATTGGATTATAATTATAGTCAGGTTAATTTTTTCTCATTGTTATGCATCTTAGAATAGGATTATCCAGCTGAATTGAATTAATTGTACTCGTAATTCATTTTCCCTTGTTCTCTGTTATTCATGTTTTGTTATTTCCACCTGAACAAATCACATGTATGTTTCAGTTTATTATTTATTCATTTTTTATAGAGAGTTTCATCTACTTAGGCATATCTAGAATAAACCAACTGAAATAATGAACCTACATTATGCACATTTAAGAACATAATTCTTTCTGCAAAACACACACACAAACTAGAATACATTTCTCAAAAGACTCTGATAAGAGAAGCAGTGCAATCTTATATACATACCAATTCCAAAGGAGCCCCGGTGGCACAGTGGTTAAATGCCAGTACTGCAACCACAAGGTTGTGAGTTCAATCCTGCCAGGCTCCAAGGTTGACTCAGCCTTCCATCCTTTCACAGGTCGGTAAAATGAGTACCCAGCTTGTTGGGGGCAATTAGCTAAAATACATTGTAAACCGCTTAGATAACACTAGTTGATAGGCGGTATAGAAATAAATGCTATTGCTATAAGCACTGTTGAATTCAGTAGGATTTATTCCCAGATAAGCATGTATAGGAGTGCAAGCTAAATTGTTCCACAGAAATATTATGCTTAGTGTTTTATTGTCATGCAGACTAAATACCGAAATTGCTCCATAGAACAATTTGAAAGTTATAATGACCATTTAGTGACCTATTTTCATTGCCATGTTTAATAATGAATGCCTTATAACTAAAGCACAATCTTACCAGGTCCCAGATATTCTACCACTGCTCAATGGCTGGCTTATTCATAATTTACTGTGTTAGAAGCTGGCAAACTAGGACAAAAATTTACATTTGCTCTTCACTCTTCATCTTACTTCACAGTTGCTGTTTTGATTACAAGTCTCTACATAAAAGGTACACAGGGAATTAGTTTGCAGCGTTTTGTTGCAAGTTGTCATTTCTGAACAGGCTGTAGCAGAAAAGTATGTTCTCTAACTGGCCACATTCATGAAGTTCAGCAAATCGATTTGCTGAGTCATGAGGCTTGGTGACCTTGGAAGAAGGGAGTAGCTGGGTCATATTTTCACAAGCGTAAGCTAATTTGAAAGACTCGACTACTAGCCAGACTGAAATAAGCTTTCCTATAATAGCAAGGACTAACGTAGAGCCTTTGTAGTATCTTGTTAGTCTTTAGCATATCTCTTAATATTGGTGGTTGAAAAGAAATGTTACTCTCATGGTTGCTGTCCTTTGTCCAGTAAATGGTTTAAGAGTTGCTCATTCAGCAATTTCTTAAGTTTGTTTCTAAGTTGCCTCTTCAAGAGAGCCTTGAGAAACACATAGGCAGTGGTGTACCTAGGCTCAACAGCACCTAGGGCAAGTGTGCAAGTTGCACCTCTAGGTGCTGCTGCCGCCATTGCCGCCCCAACACTGGGCCAGGAAGGAACCCAGTGGGGGTGGAGGGCAGCAGCCGGGTGGTGGCAGTGGGGCAGTGGCAGTGGGCAGGGAGATACTGCTGCCATGCTGTCAGCCCCCTCACACACACACACCAGGCCAGGAGGGACCCTGGTAGGGGCAGGGCACCAGATGGCAGTGGCGGGCAGAAGTGAGGCTGCAGCAGGTATCAAGGGTAGTGGGGTGGCAGGCTGAGGACTGCTGCTGCTGTACCGCCAACCCCCCGACATGGACCAGGAACGACTCCGGTGGGGGTGGAGCGGTGGGCCAAGCCCAGGCGGGGGGAAGCAGGGGTTTTCCACTCCCTAGCACTGGTGCCTAGGGCATGTGCCCCAGTTGCCCACCTATATGCCTCTGCACATAGGCTGAAATGCATTTGGCTTAAACACACACACACACACACACACACACAGTAATCAACCATCTTTTGAACATCTTCAGATGTATCTCTTGTATCCATTGGAATCCACAGGTTTTATTCTCCAGGTTTTGCTTCTTTTGGAAAGAAACATCGTCTTCCATTAATTTCATCATTTTTACATATACTATAGCATGTTACGGTTGCTGTAAAAACAAATTCTTGTTTCTGTTTATTGATCTCTTCAAATTATCTGATAAGACTTTGTCTCTTGTCAGTTATGCTGAATCTCTTTCTTTCTTTGTGCGTGTGTGTGTATGTGTGTGTGCGTGTCCTCAACACACCTGTTGACTTATGGTGACCCTGTGAATTTCACCAGGTTTTCGTAGAAAAGGCCAGTGCAAAGGTGCTAGAAAGGCATCTTCAATAAATCTTTAACACCAGATGGCACATTTCAGCCCAGTATGTGTTCATCAGGAAATTGTGCATATTCCTGTAGAGAACTATACTTTCTTTTTTGAGGGCCAGCTACATGTTGTACACAGATTCATGTAATAATTGCTCCATTACAACAGCTACTTTGCAAGATGACAAAAGATAGGAGAGAAAGCTACATTTACCTTTACAACTTCTCCACTGCCAGCCATCCTGTACAAAACAGCTTTTTCTGGAGAAAATGATAATAACAAATTCAACCAAAGTGCACTGCAACAAGTAATTTTAACAATCTTCTTCCCACTATTAGAAAGTCTTTGAAAACTGTGTGCTATGATCCTACATCGTCTTGCTACTACCCTCACAACTATGCATTCAGCAGAGACAGGTTAGGACAGAAAGGTGGGCTTTATATCAAGGCTTCTTAATAACAACAACAACAACAATTTGTTACCTGCCTCTCCCCAAGATATCTGATGGGTGGGACCAGCAAGGTTTCTTTCTGCAAATGTACCAGGGTCTGGCACTATATTTGTACTCATTGACTACAACTGTTTTCTTTCTCTCCTGGAAACTTATTGTGGACTGGCAGCCAATAGCTCATGGACCAAAGGCAGTCCACAGACCATCACTGAGTAGCACTGATCTAGAGGACACACAGAGATGTCGAGAGAGCTAGTACATAACTACTAGCAGACTGAGCACCAAGTTAAAACTTTACTCTGACAATTAACTACCAGTAGATGGTATACTAGCAGAATGCTGTTACCCTGCTTGCTGGGGGTCCCCCTCTGAAAAGGGATAATGAGGGTACGAAATTGTACTTTTTCCAATCAGATCTTAAAGGGCCAGATTGACAGTGAGGTTCCTAACCACTGATCCAGGGAGGAAGTCAGTTAAAGTTGCAGTACACCATTAAAAAGGGACTGAGGTTTAAATGAAGGAGAGAGAGAAAGGAACCTAGAGATCCTGTCAATTACATTTCTACTTTCCCTAAACCCATTCATACCAATACAATGTAAAATATATTTACATGATGAATGGATGGATTACCAATGGAGAAGCACCAACAAGGTATAAACAACAATAAAGCATAATGAATGCATAACTTGGATAATGCAACTGCATGGTCACTCCATAATAATGTAGAAAAATCACTGCAGCCAAGAACAGTCCATAGTCCATGTTTCAAGCTGGTGGTATTTGTGTTCACACACACCCCTTGAGTCCAAAAACTTCTTCAGTAAAATGGCAAAAATGGCACAACTTCTTCAAGAAAATGGCAAAATGATATTAGTCCATTCTTAAAATCATGGAAATCATGGAAACAGTTCTCAAGACTGGCAAACAGTTCCAATGGATGAAAATGTCAGGTTTTTATTCTCCAGTTATTTCAATGGTGTGGGTATTCACACACACCAATAGTTCCTTTGGATTCGTCTGGAATCAGGGTGGAAGTATGGGTGTTGGTGTCAGGCTTCTGCGGACATCGCGGTTGGTCTTTTTGGTTCCTACAGTTCCTCTCCACCTAATTAGGAAAGAGTAACTGAACAACTAGATTAATAGCAGTTATGTAGATTATCCAATCAGGAATAAGCCAAAAGGTATTATGGGAGTTGGAATTCTGCAAAGGAAGGTTTTCCTCGGTTTGTTTTAAGGTCTGAGGCAAGCTAAGAATGGAAGGATATTCACAATCAAGCCAAGCCGTTGCACAGAAGCTTTTGCAAGAAATAAATCATCCTAGCTGGTCTGTGCATTAGTCCTATCCAGATCAGTTACTCCAGAGGCAAGCTGCACTTCTGGGCTAGACTGTGCCTTCAGTGTTTCCATTTGCTCTGAGTACCTACATATAAGTTACTGATGTAATGGTAATAGACATTCTTCGGCTCAAATTAGGTCAAACTCTGGACTGTCAGCTTTTCGCTCTTGCAAAGCAGGGGCAACCTTTTTCTTGTTAAAAGATAGATTTCGCAAAAACGCTATTACACTTATGCGTTTTACCAAATTCTGAACAGAAAAGGAGCAGTAGAGCTTCTCATGCAATCAAACAAAGGGAGAGCTACTATGCTGATGCCTTAAGAGCATATGCAAATTTCCCATCCAAGGTAGATTGCCCATCCTGTTTCCCTGTAGGGAGCACAGAACATGGGGCGTGTAAAACCCTATTTACAGAAATCAGCTTAAAACTCTATTTACAGAAATCAGTAGAGCTAGGGGAGAAAAGAAAGGGATTGGAGCAACCTGCTCTTTCTAGTATCTTCCTAATTCTTCAACCAGAATCAAAGGGTGAGTAGACAGATGCAAACATTTCAGACAGATCAATCTCAGGAATTTACCAGTAATTGAGAGATCACTGGGGAGTTAAGACATTCACATTGGATTTCCCCAGGACCTCTTCCAGCGATTCAGGAAGGGACATCTGACTGAGATCTACCGGTCTCCCTTTCCATTCTTTGAGTTGGGAAACATGGAAAAACTTAAGGCGGTCTCCCTTCTTGTGAGGAATTCGCACTTGGTATACAGCAGGAGAAACTCTCTTTTCAATGGGGACTGGTCCTACCCATTTCGCAGCTAAGGAACACTTGTCATTCTTTTGATGTCCTTTGACATGAGCAACCCAAGTTGGAGCAGTCCTTTCCTCAATTTGTGCCGCTATTCTGACCCACTTCTCTAAATGGGTACTGGGCTTCCCTTCTGGTTTTTAGTTCATTTTGGAGCCAAATTGGAAGCCACACGCTGGCTGCTCTAGCAGTCCAATCTGGATCAGTATAAATGGCAAGGGGGCAGTCAAGCGGCTCATGCTCCAGTATAGCATGTAGAGCTTCTACTTCCAGCTGCCTGACTGGAGTGGGGTCTGGCTTTCCCTTGAAGGGAGAAGGAGTCAGATACTCGGATGGCTCCAAAGCTGGTTCTGGGGCTCCCTTCCACGTGCATTGAGGATCTGTCACAAAACCAACACACGAATCCTTGCATTAGGGCTTCTTCGAGAGAAGCTCCCCATTCTACTGGCCAATTCACAGTATTTACGGGTGGTAAAGGGCACTCATGCGTAGCTCCTGTAACTATTAAGCCATATGGAGCCGGTGTTTCTTGTGGTTGTTTTTGGAAATCTACCCCATGTGACACCAAAGAAACAGTCCATTTTTCTATCCTAGCATTAGATACCTGACCATTTTGGACTTTTCCAGACAAAATATACCTAAGTGGTGTGTGGGGTATCTGGACAATCACACAGGCACCTCCTATCATAAATTTCCAGTGTGTTAAAGCCCAGGCAAGTGCGAGGCACGTTTTCTCACATGGAGTGAATCTCATTTCATGGGGATTCAGATTACGGGAGGCATATGCAATAATACGCTGAGTTCTGTTCAGCGGTTGTGATAGAACTACCCCAATGCTCCTGTCAGAGGTGGCTAACTATATCAGGAAGGGCTTGGACATGTTAGGATGAGCTAGGGCTGGTGCTTTCATCAGGTCCTCTTTCAACTGGGCAAATGCCTGCTGCTGCGCTGGACCCTATTCCCACTGGGCATTCTTTATCAAAAGAGCATACAAGGGTCTCGCTTTAGCAGCAAAAGACTCAATGAAGTCTCGAGAAAAGTTGAAGGTGCCCAATAGCGAACGAAGAGAGTGCACATCAGTGTGCGCTGGCAGTTTAGCAATTACCTCTACACATTGGGAGTCCGGAGTCCTCCCTTCAGCTCCCAGGCAAAGCCCTAAGTATTTGACTTCAGTGGAAACTACCTGTGCCTTTCCTTGGTTGGCTTTGAAACCTGTGTCTCTTAGGATTCCCAAAACCTCGCGAGTGACATCTTTAGTTTTTTCTTCTGAGTTAAAATGAATCAAAATATCATCCACATAGGACAGAACGTAAAATCATGAGGCTGGCTGCAGCCTATCCCACATTTTGACCACACGGGCATGGCAAATACTGGGACTTGAATGGAATCCC
>CAOKZL010003640.1:0-79073 GCA_948472985.1 Iguana delicatissima | reverse complement strand
GTCTAACAGAGAACCACCCTCTATGAAAAAGAACCAAACACTTTCCCATTCTTTTCAAAAATGCAGGTGGAATCCTTGGCCCTTTCCACACCTTACCTTTTCTGGTACTGGGGTGTGGGGATCGCACAAGCAGCCTCTGGTGAGAGGCTCTCATGTCCCTGCTGCTTCAGCTGCGCACAAGCTGCCTGCTCATGCGAGAGCCCCGCCTCTTCCTTCTGCAGTGCAGCCTGGGAGTTTCCCAGGCTGCGCTGGAGCAGGAAGTGCAACCAGTGCAGCTCTGGAGACTCCGCCCACCAGATAAGTGTGCACAGGGCCCGGGAGCAATGTGCAATTGTGCACCATTTTCGGCTTCTAGCGAAAAATGAAAAGGTGCACAATCAGTGCCTGCTAGCCCCTGGAGCATTGCACGATTGTGAGTGCGTCGTGCAGATCGCTCCTCACAATTGCATGACGCTCCAGGTGTCCTTTCGCATGGCAAATGCCATGCGGAAAGGGCCCTTGTTATCACTATTCCTTGCCACATTGGAAAAGGACTTAGTAAGGACTAACCTATTTCTTATATCCCACAAAATTATATGGCAAGGAAGACAAAACTAGTAACTCTCATCCAGAATGCCAAAGAGGGGCAGAAGTTGTTTATTTTCACCAAAGAAAAAACGGGGGCAAGGGCTGTGCTCATCTTCTATGTATCAATTTTCTCTTGCCATCCTCTTCTATCTTACCCATGTTGCTTTTCCCTTACAAGGGAGTATTGCAGTGAAACAGTGAGGCTAGAAGGAGAGTTAATACCCACTATATTCCACAAGCACATGCTTCTCTGCTAATGGTGCTTTTCAGCAAACACTTTCAGCAAAAGAATCCCAACAGTTTTCTTAAAATCACAGTTGTGAGTAAAGTGCAGTTTGGTTCAGAGAGAAAGCAGACTAGGAAGACAGTGTATATTCTGCATGTGTACTTTTAGTGTAAAAATGAGATGCTGATATTCATGTACAATTACTATGCCTGATGAAGGTGGGAGAGCAATCCTTATGCATTTGCCACATCCTCTCTCACCAGAGAGGTAACAGGGCCAGCTTGTTGACTGACTCCTCCTGAGGGGGGATCCCCATTTGCCCAGGCTTGACTGGATAAGCTACACGAATCTTTCAAAAGAATGATGGTGAGGAACAGTAGAACAAACTCTAGTGTGGGTGAGAAACAAAATAATACTCACCAACTGGGTTGTGTACTGGTGTAGAATTACAAAAGGATGGAGAAGAGATTTTATGCCAGGAATTCTTATGCTTTAAGCTTTTTGTAAGCTAAACTAGCCCCAAATGGTGCAATCTTACCACAGAGGGGAGCTTGTCCATCTTCTAGATTATTTTGGTTGCTGGTTTCTGCACTTTTTTCACTCTATGATAACCTTTTTAGGTGCAATATCCAGAACTTCCAAGCATCTTTGTGCCACAGATTTGTCTATGGGAAAGGTAACATTGCCAGTTTTATTCTTTGATTTTTTTCCAATTATATTCAGCATGGAATTTGCTTTTTTTAAAACAGTACATTGAATTGACATTTTCATTAAGCCATCCAACACAACCAGCATGTCTTTCTTGATCAGTCACTGCCAGTTGAGATCCCATCAACCCATATATAATGTTGGGGTCTTTTGCCCTGGTGAGCATCACTTTCTACTTGCTTAAGCTGAATCTCCCTTGCCATTTTGATACCCTTTCTTATTTGGAGAGACCCTTTAAGATGTTTACTGGGTTCTTTGGAAGATAGTTAACTAGTCTGGGAGACAGGACACACACATGCAAATTGAGGATCCTTATTAAGGCAAAGTCATGGTGCTTCCAGACAAGATTTCCACTGGACTACCTTCTTTACGGATATCTGTGGGAGCTCCACACAACGTCTTCAACCTGCAGCCCTCTCTTGTTCTCCTTTTGTTTCTTCAAATTTTTTTCCTTTCCAGAGAAAGACTAGTAAGGAGAAAAAAAAGATGAAATCGGGGCATAATAACTTTCCTATCTCAGGACTGTCTGTCTGGAAGCACTCTAATACAAGGACCATGCCTACGTGGTCCTGAGATAGGAGAATGCCTTCTGTGAAATTCAGGAAAACAAGAACAAATTCCTGTTCAGTAAGAAAGTACAGTTTTTGTTAGTTTATTTTGCAAGTCATTCTCCCTAAGCTTAACTTACCTCCCAGGAAAATAAGTGAAAAGTGTTTAAAATACTAAATGGTGCTACAGAAATGTTAAATAATGAAGTGAACTGTATCTATCCTCGAACTGCTAACCTGAAATGACAGAACCCTATTACTGGAGTCTTGGAAACTCAGCTTCTTTAGAACAGCAGCTTATTAAATGTAAATAAATGTGAGGAAAAACCAACGTAACACATGAAGAAAGAGAACTTCCCACTGGAATAAAATCAAATGTCAACTGATTGGAAGAATGTTACTCGGTATAATAAATGTAAACTATAAGCTAAACAAACAGAACGAATGACTTTATTCAGACTCAGCATTTCTATGGCTTCCCGCCAAAATTCAAGATATCAGCCAGTACAAATGTCTATAGTCAGTCAGTCAGTGTTTCAATCTCTCATGTCAGCTGTGGTCATACAGTATGAACTTTGCTCAGGATCTGGTAGTGAACCTTGATCATTAAGATGAACTGAAATGACTGAGTGGATGGAGAAACGTGGGTCTTGGGAGACATACTGTAGACAACAATCGGGAACTTTCGTCGTGGACAAGTCATAACCACAGTCTGGTGGCTATCTGATGGAAGATGTGATACAGAATGAAAAGGAAGCCCTGAGGCTTGAGCAGCAAAAGCTGAAAGCATGTAGAAAGCCTCAAGTCTGGAATCCAATACTGCTTCCACAAACATTCAGTTGTTTTCCTTTCCTTGGGGAAAATTCTGCAGTGCGCAACAGATCTTGCTGTCAATCTGGGTGTTGCCAGGAGTGTAGAATGATGAACTGTCATTCCTGCTTCATCTCCTCCTTTCATGTTGAAGCACTGAACTGATTGTTCACTCATTATTTAGCCTTAATCCATCATTTCAAGTAAATTGAAGCTGGAGCTGGAAAAAGACACAAAGAAACACAGTGAATGGTTTTAAAGAAGCGTGCAATGCCCACAGGATGCAAGATTTGCCCTCATAAACTGCAAAACAAGTATGGATGATCCTAGACATCTTTAACTGCAGATGTAGAAGAGACTATGGAATAAGTTTTGATTCCTGTTGTCTACACCCTGCTAGACGGAGACCAGCGTGTGCACAATCATATGGCTGCATTCTTACAGTGAACAGAGACATATTTTAGGGAAATGGGTACCAGCTGTTCCTTAGGATGCTCACAGTGCTCCAAGTTGGACACCACAGTGACCAACAGGGAGTGTAGGAAGTGAATGTCTGGACATGTCCTAGAGAAGGAATAATACATTAAAACCAGATGTTCCTTTCAATACTGTGACTATTGCTGTAACTCTGCTTCTCAAATCTATCCTCCATCATGGTATCAAACAGCTATACTGTTAGGAGCAGTATATTCTTCTTCTTTTTTGATCTCATATTTGCAGGTTTGGATTTCTGTCTCTCCCCCACCATCCCTGGCATCCCATTCTTCAAAAACTTGAGACAGATTTGGGGATTCCTTCACATTGTTTTCATTGTCTTTCATTTTCAACAGTAACACATTTTTTCATTGCAGCTGCCTTCCAACACAAAACAAAAAATTCCTAGCAACATAATCAAATTTGAACTTGATGATACACATTCTGTGGACAAAATACATTTAGAAAATTAATTTGCCAAAATCAGTTGAGTTTTGTTTTGTGTAACAGCTGCTGAGAGAAGTGTTAAAAATATTAGCAGTGATTTATAAAAACATATCTGTTCTCTTTAAGTGCCAAGCATCACACAAGTATATGGAATGCAAAATTATGTCTAGGTTGCTATTGGAAAGGCATTTATTTGTAAGCAAATTGTGTAGAATTCAACAGCATATAACCGATTTTTTTTTAAAGGAAAGCTGGGCTATGGAAAAAAAAAACTTAGGAAACGCATCAAGTTCAAAGTCCTATGTTTGTGAATATGAATTCTCAATTATTCACTCTGCTTTTGAATACTGTGCTGTAATATATGGATGACTATGTAAATGAATACTTTAATCTCAACCAAAGCTACCTAAGTTATGTGCAACGGCTTTCTAACGCAAGTATTTGGATCAAGATGCACTCTTCTGTTTCATTTTTATATTACTTTAACACTGGTAACTAAAATGAGTGCAATTTGTATATACTAAAGAGTGCTATAGAAAGAGAGAAAGAAATGGGGACCTGGTAGACTGACCTGTCCATATTACAGTAACTGGGGGAGATACTTTGTACATTACAAATTTTGTTTACGTATTTCTAAAAGTCAGCCCCCCCCAGCCATTCAATTAAAATATTACTAATATCAATATACAAGTCAAACACAGGTATGCCAGATCATTTCCAGATGTTCAGATTATGCCTTATTCATGAATAGACAAAGGTAAACCTCTCCCCTCCCCCACTTTTTTGTCCCATACTAATATTTCAATTATATGAGCAAACTGTTGGAAACATTACCATGTATAAAAACATCTTCTGGATGACTGACTCACTACTTCAGCTTGATTTTGTTTTCTCCAGTGCCATACAGAAGACCAATTCAAGATGTTGGGCTTAATCAAGGGGGGCTCTCTACAGCCTGGTTCTGCTGTGTCTAAGCATGTCCCTGCCTCCACTGAGGTCTGTAGGTGGCAGTAATGGGTGTGCGTGTGTGTGTTGGCCTCTACTTAGATCCCTTCCATGGAAGAAGAGACTGGCAAGAGCAGAGAACAGAATTCTCATCTGTGTTCCCCCCCCCCGAGTCCCAAATTCACTGCCTGAACAAACTTACCTCCAGCCTTCCCTGAGAAGTTTAAGAAAAAGGGTGAAACCTTTCCAGTCACCTTTAATAGATTAAATGTATTTTACCTTTCTCCAAAACACCCATTTTAAGTGTGTTTCCAACCATTACTCTACATTGAAAGAGTCAGATTTATGTTATGTTATTATGTTTCTGACTGCAATATTCGAGTTGGTTTGTTGATGTTTTGTTTTAATAAAAGAGTCTTCGAGTACTTTAACACATAGGCTGAATAAGAGTAGAAATAATAAAAATAAACCAGCTTTAGTAAAAAGTTATGCCTTTTTTTGCAGTTATACTAGCTGCCTTGAATATCTCATATAAAATGCATATCAAACAAAAAAAGGAAGAAAGAAAGAGAAAGCTAAAACAGATGATCTCATGTTTCCTCTAGAATGCATTATTTGCTATTTATAAATGAGAAATAAAAGCAGAGTGAGACAGGAACATACTAGAGAATTTCCAAGACTTTTAAGTCACAGTTTTCTATGTAAAAATGCAGCTTTTCCCCCATGATAAAAATAAAATATCATGGTGGAATCTTTCCATGTATTTCTACTGTACTATATAGTTCTCCCTCCACCTTTGCAGTTTTGATGTTCACGAATTTGATTATTTGTGAGCATGCATGCCTCCCCACTATTCTCCTCCTCCCATACCCATGCATTTTGCCCCAGTGCAAAGAACTCAGGCGGAGGCAAAACGGAACAGTAAAGGGGCAAGGGGGTGGGAAGCTCGTGCGAGCCTCCCTTTCCCCCCTCCAGGGTTCCCTCCTTCTGCTTCCCATGCAAAACGGAAGGGAAAGGAGGGTGGAGGAAAGCTTGCACAAGCCTTCCTCCCCCCTACCTCCAGAGCTCCCCCTGCCAGTTCTATACATTTTGCCCAGGCACGGAGAACTTGTGCCAAAGCAAAACGGAAAGGAATGGGGAAAAGGCTCACGCAAGTTCTCCATGCCAGAGCAAAATGCGTAGGAATGGCAGGGGGAGGTCTAGAGAGAGAAGAGACGACTCGTGTGAGCCTTCCCCCCACCATTCCCTTCCCTTCTGCATGGGAACGGGAAGGGGGGAGCCCTGGAAGGGAATGGGAGAGGGGCGGGGGGGAGTTATTCACAGTTTTTCCACTTTCATGAGGGTTCTGCCCCCCCAAACTCCCATGAAAGTGGAGGGACAACTGTATAGGTATCATTTCACAATAAATGCAACTGAAATACTAAAGCAGAAAATGCATATATTTCGCGTGGTACATGGAATGGACTATATATACAAGTACTGATGGGAAATGTAGGAGTACTTGGCATCTTTCTGTTGTCTTCTGGAGAGAAGTCTGTTATGGTATTTTAAGAGTATAAACGGGCTATCAGGACTAGTTCTGATAGGAAACCATATCTGAAAATGGCAGAATGTAGACCTGTGACATCCAGAGTGTGCCCTTCAGGTCCTGCCCTTCTAAACAGTCTTTCAGTAACAGATC
Organism: Iguana delicatissima; assembly: GCA_948472985.1. Taxonomy (NCBI): domain Eukaryota; kingdom Metazoa; phylum Chordata; class Lepidosauria; order Squamata; family Iguanidae; genus Iguana; species Iguana delicatissima. The sequence continues at coordinate 72,667 of CAOKZL010003640.1, read as the reverse complement.
TGAAGAACCTGTGCCACTGGCCTACAGTCCCCTCTGCCCCCACCAATCTGGTAAATGGGAACTCTGGAGAGCCCCAGTCCCCCCCACTGTTTATAAGACTCAATTAGATGACCTTGTCTGTGGGCCAAAAACTTTCACAGGAACAGCTAAGATCTTGGTTACATATTACAATTGGCCTTCCATGTTTGCTAGGGATATGGGTGCCACACCCTTGCAAAAGTGGAAACATTGCAAATATCAAAATGTGTGTGTGTTTGTCTGTGAGAAGGAGGCTGAGGCATGATGGGGAGGGCGGGCATCAAGGGCCAAACCAGGTCAGGGAAAGGAGAGAGAAAGGGGAGAGTTGGCATGGTGGCCCTATACTTCCTCTCTCCTGATCATCTCCTTCCTAGAGTGTGGGGGGCATCTCAGGAGGGTTTGTGGTGCTGAGAAATCAGGCTGCGAGCCGTTCTTAGCTAGCCAGGCAGCAGCTGGTGGAGGACGAGGACCAGAGGCAATTTTTTAACAGGTTGCACAGTTTGATCAGAGACACCAAGAGGAAGGTTCCTCCAAAAAAGAGTGTCTGAGCTGGGGGACAGGGATGAACAGGTTGCTTACCTGTAACTGGGGTTTTTCAGGGGTTTTTTGTGAGCTCACACAATGAGGTTTTGCGCCTGCACAGAACAGCACTCGGAAATTTTAGAAATCCAAAAGTAGGCGTTTTGACCACTGAGCCCCCCCCCCATCCTTGGGGAAAGAGCCCCCACCTGCTCCAACAGCAGTTCTGCTCCCCCCATAGCAGCATTAATGGAACCAACACAATAACAGGGCATATACAGGGGAGGAGGGGGAGATTTTGGGTGAGTTACAAAGACCAATGAAGAACCACAGTTATAGGTAAGCAACCTGTTCTTCTTCTTCGTGGTCTCTGTGACTCACACAATTGGGAATAGCAAGCTGTTATGATGGTGCGATGTCATGCTAAAATGAACTCCACCTCAAGTCAATTAACAACCCATCAAAAAATCATCCTCATATGATACTAAACAAAGAGAACATGTTTATTTTGTTGCAATTAGTTACCTGCAAGGAGAAATATTAATTAATAGCAGACAATAAAATTGCTCTTCCAAAGTTAGCATCTTTTTTTTTCTTTTATAATTCTATAATGAGATATAAAGGTTATTGGTTGTGCCCAAAATAGCTGCGTTACATACGTCATCCAGCAAAACCCCCTGAAGAAAAGCAGTGGAAGCACCCAATGCTCTAGTCAAATGGCTTCTAACCCCTTCAGGTAGTTTTTTCCTTACAAGGTCATAAGCCAATTTAATAGTAGCAAAACCCTTTTTGCTAACCTTTGGGATGCGGGCACCCCCTTTCTTAGGTACAGAATAACAGACAAACGACTTACTAGTTTTTCTAACACCAGCCGTGTGCTGTACATAGAAAGCTAGCGCTCTCCTGACATCTAAGCAATGTAACCTTCATTCCATATCAGATTCTGGATTCAAAAAATTGCAGGAAAAATACTCCTTTTTAAGTGAAAGGACGACACAACTTTGGGCAAAAATGTGATATCTGGTTTAAAACTACCTTACTCTTATGAAAACGAAATAAGGTGAGTCAACCCGCAACGCACATAACTCACTAGCCCTTCTACCCATGTTTCGCTAATAAGAAGCTGTTTTCCATGTTAAGAGATGTAAATCACAGGTTGCCATGGGAAAAAAGGGTTTACCAGTAACCCCATTAACACAGTACTCAAATCCCAAGATGGTACAGAAAGTTTAACTGGAGGGTGTAAATGTTTATACCCTTGCAAGAACCTCTTAACCATAGGATCCCCAAATAGAGATGGTTTACCATCCTGTTGATTGCACCAAGAAAACCCCAAGTAACATTTGACTGATGACAGTATCAGTTCCTCTGTCACCAACCTTGACAAAAAGTCAAGTACATTAACCACAGTATAACTTTGAACATCACCATTTACATCATTCAAATACTTTATAAACTTTTCCTTTTTATGTTATAACTTAGATGTGGATGGCTTATGTGCTGCCATCAAAACCCTTTTCGCAGCATCTGCTAAGTCATTCAACTTAACAGGTCCACACTGTTAGTCTCAAGGACTGAACATTTGGATGGAACACTGTCCCGCTGTGGATGGAAATCAAGTCTGGTTTGCATGGCAATGCTAATGTCGTTGGCATTAGATTTGTGAATCAAGGCTGTTTGGCCACCAAGGTGTTATCAGGATCACGGTCACCTGGTCTTATGAATTTTGGATACCACCTTTGTGATCAGAGGGAAAGGTGGGAATGCATAAAGGATCGGTCCCAAGCAGTTGCAGGAAAGCATCTCCCAGGGACTTGACATTCCTCTTCAGCTATGAACAATACAGTTCACATTGTCTGTTCTCACTGGAAGCAAAGAGGTCTATCTGAGAGTAAGCCCATTTCTAAAAGAGTCGAGCAGAATCTCTCTGTCCATCTTCCACTCGTGGCATGACAGAGGAATCCTGCTGAACGTGTCTGCCAACACATTCTCCTCTCCTGCCAGGTGCACCGTTGAGGGAATTCCGACAGACACCAATCCCACAACTGCAGAGTCAGATCTAACAGTACCTGAGATCTTGTTCCACCCTGCTTGTTTATGTAATACATCACGGTTGTGTTGTCGGTAACAACATGAACAAAATTTTCCCCTGAAGGTAATACGGGAAAAGCTTTGAATGCCTTTATCACAGCCTTAATTCCAACGCTTTATGTGTCCTCTGACTATGCCATCTCCCTCTAAAGTCAGATTCTGGATGCATCCCCACCCTTTCCCAAATACCATCCGGCACTACCACAAAAGGGTAGGAGGTACAAATGGCATTCCTATCAACACATTGCTTGGATTTTCCACCACAGCAATGATCGTAAGGTTGGTTCAGGACCATCAGAAACATGCTTTGCCGGCCCCGAGTGGAGCAAAGATCTTTATCAACCATCTCTGCAGGGGCTGCATCTTCAATTTTGCTAATGGCAACCCTTGTTGTGAAGCCATCAGCCCCAATGCCACTTGAATTGTCTTTGCTCTGACTCTTCTGTGTTGCCGAATCAGACTGAACACCTTCAGCATTTTTGCCCACTGTCTCCTGGCAAAAATGTTTTTTGTCGAAGAGTCCAGTATGGCCCCATGAATTTGATTTTCGAGGGAATCAATGCTGATTTTGAGTAGTTTATCATCAGTCCTAAGTCTTGTAGACAACACACCACCCTGTTCAGATCTGCCAACAGGGGATTTTTTTTGACGCCACTATTAACCAGTTGTCTATATACGGGAAATCTGCGATCCCTTTTCTTTCTCAAATAGCAGCCACAACAGACATACACTTTGCACCCTTGGAGCTTACAGAACTAAGGGCAGGGCTCGAAAACAGTACCCTTACCGCCTATAGCAAAAGAAGGTATTCCTGTGCTCGGGCCCTGATAGCGATATGGAAGTAGGCATCTTTGAGGTTAGCATAGAAAACCCAGCGTTTAATTAGAAGGGCTTTATGGAGAGAGGGTCACCATCGAAATCTTTTCGGGGTTATAAAATAATTCACCCTTCTAGATCCAAAATGGGGCGAAGCCCGCCGCCCTTTTTCGAACCAAAATCCTTATGTAAAACTTCTCTTGAGTTGCAGATTGGATATTTTTACTATCCCCCCAACAACAGGGTATCAATCTCTATCTCCAGTTGCAGTGATGGTTTGGTATGCCAACTCTCCCTATGGTAGGCAGGGTTTGAAATTCTATAAAAAAGCTCGATCTATTATGCCCAGAACCCACCGATCCATTGTTTTAGAACGCCACGCCTAGTAATGCCTCTTTAATTTTTCCCCCGGGAGGGTTTTCCCAACCTAGATGTGTATCTTCGGTACCGTGATGATCTCTTTACAAGTTAGACCTTGAACAATCTGCAGAGTAGTATCCTTCAACATGGTGCTTACATCTGGAAAAAATCGGATGCACCCTTATTGTCAAACCCTACACTTGGTTTGATCAGGCTAATGTTTCTTGTATTGCGGCTGCTTGAACCTTGTTGAAGGAAACTTCCTCAAATTTGATCTTGTAGTGTAGTCTGTCTTTGCTGCTGTGTTTGAGTTGGCCCTGTCTCCTTGAAAAAAGCCGATACCCTTTTAACCGGTACCTGGATGGATAATATGAAGCTGGAAATCCATTTTTTTGCAGTGCTCCTCATCTTTTGAGCATGCTCTAGCTTGTCATCTGTGCCAGTACTGAATAATCCCCGCATCAAAAAGCTAGTTCAATCAAAACTTGCTGCTAGACAACCCAGCATCTAGCCACACATGTCTACGCAAAGCTATAGCTCCTGCAAATGCTTTACCACTACAATCAATTATATGTTTAGCTGTTGCAAGTTGCTGAGAGGAAAGCCGATAAGCCTCGCCATACAGTGCTGATGGTTTTCCTCATCATCAGGTAACATGTCAATAAATTTTAAATCTGGACCACAAGAATTGCGGTGTAATTGGAAATTCAAAACAACAATGCAGCATTAGAGTACGCTTTCCTTTTTTCCAGGTATCCAATTTTCCCTTTATTGGCAGGAATAACGTGTAGTCTCTGGACTGCCTCAACTGTGGGATCAACCACAATAGAATTTGGTTTGGGGTGATGAGTCAACCAGTCTTGCTCACCTTCAATAACACAATAAAGAGACTCTAGTTTTTTTAAGTTGATGGTACCGAGGAACAAGTTGTCCATGACCTCTTGACAGTCTGCAACAAATATGGTAAAGGGGCTATCATTGAAGTTGCACGCCCTATCTTTAAATCCTGAAAAATAGGGTCTTTCAAGTCCCTCCCTATTAGTTGTGAGATTAAGAGAATGAGACATCCTCAAAACAAGATCTGAAAAAATTAACGTCATCCATTGGAGAAATCCTCTCAGTATTCGACACCAGTGTAGAAACACCGTCGGCATCATGGAAGAATTAGATGCTGACAACTAACTGAAATTGATCTCTCCAAGAGAAGGCACAATCTGTCCTTTAATTTTCTTGAGGTTCAAAAGAACCTCCTTATGGGCAGTGTTATGTCTACTCCCTCACTCTCATTGAGGGGCTACCTTCTCACCTCCACTACTGAAACCCTTAGATGTCGAGGAAAAGAGAACGAAATCTTGACCTATAGTACTTAGAACGACGGTACCGAGTCTGAGAGTCAGCACGGCGCCGATAATGTTTATAATCATCATTGTCCTCAGGATAAGGTAAAACTCCCTTGAATCAACAGAAACCTCGTCTAGGTAACATTCATGGTATCTAGGAGGAGTTGCGTGTCTGTAAAGATGATATCTCACAGGTGATCTATTCTTGACCTTGATCTACGAGATGGACCTGGAGATGAAGGAGGTGTTCTTACGGCATCTAGGAGTCATTCCTCCTGCTGTGAGCTTCTCTGCACTAAACGATCCCTGCATCTTGAGGTCAATCTTGAACTTAGGCCCTGGGCCCACATTCATCAGAGGAGAAGAATAACAATTTCTCCCTCTGACTCCACTCGGAATTCTGTTTTCCAATGGAGGATTCCTCCTGCTCTAGATGTCTAGCAAGAGACAATGACTCAATCTGTGCCTCCACATTGCACTCGGATGTAACCGGCCTCGGAGATGTTGGAGAAGATGGAACCACATGTCTTCTTCCTTTTTTCGTTTCTTCACAGAAGCTTGGTTAAACTTTTATCTTCCCTTTTTATTCTTCTCCTTCTTTCTTAACACAGAAGGAGAGGCTAATTTTTGCCACAGACATTTTCTTCACAGCTTTACCTCACTCCCGAGATTGAGATGTCGGTGTCATTCGGACCAATGAAGAAGTCAACTGAGGAGACATGGAATTGAAGAAGTCTGGGCCATCCCGGATTTAGTGCCAGATGTGTTTGCACAACTCACAGGATCCAACACAGACAACACTTGTTCCCAGAGCTTGCTCTATTACGCTAGTCTGCAGAGTGAATTCTTGGCAGTATGTACAAGAACTCATGTTATGGCCTTCTCCCCGACACAAAAGGCACTTTGAATGCCCGTCTCAATCAGGCATCTTGCCTTTACACGCTGTACAGCATTTAAACACTTTTGGTTGCCATACACTGCAACACTGCCAAATCTGAATCCAAAAACTTTAGCCAAAAAAACACAGTCCATCATCAGTCCATAATCCCCAGTTCAACAAGTCCAAAACGCCAAAAAAAAATGTCGTAACCGTACCAAAGTCAGACAAAAACGTTTAGTAAACGTACTCCAAGAACATGTTCATGAAGACCAGAATGGCTTTTTGCCCAAGAGAATGATGCGTGACAATATCGGGCAATTTTAAATATAATTGAACATTACAAAAAACATAATGAAAGAAAGCTAGCTATGGTATTTGTTGATGCAGAAAAGGCATTTGATATGGTCAATTGGTCATTTTTGAAGACGACTATTAAGCAAGCACAAGTGGGAGAAAAATTCATTTCATGGATTGAAGCAATATACTCTCAAAAAACGGCAAGACTAATTATAAATGGAGAGTGTACAGTACCGATTTAAGTTTTGAGAGGAACAAGGCAGGGTTATCCCCATCACCTTTGCTAATTATTTTGACACTAGAAATACTTAATGATAAATAAGAGAAGATGTGGCAATACAAGCATACTACAAGGCAGCAGCATTCACTTGGATAAAAGACTGGACAAATCTTCAAAATTCGAGAATGCTGGCATTAGAGGGAGCAGATTTAAGAATGGGATGGCATGCCTATATGTTTTATGGAAAAGCAGCAGTAGACAAAGATTTTACGCATAATTTTATAAGGAAATCGTTACTTAAAATATGGACTGACTACAAGAAGAAGAATATAAGGCAGTTACCCAATTTGGTCTCCCCACAAGAAGTTTTTTTTGGGAGATGGAAAGATACAGATAAATGGTAATGGTATGAAGACTTATTAGACACGACAGAAGACTTGGGTGTGAAGATGAAATCAAGAGAGAAACTGTAAACTGAAGGAATAAAATTAAGCTGGTTTCCCTAAAGACAGCTAAAGGAAAGATTTTGAATGGATGTACAAACCTATGGAATACAACAAAAGGAACAAATTCATTTACTGTGAACGTTAAGAGAAAATCCACCACATTTATTAACATATCTGTATAAAGAAATTTCACACCAAGAATATGAGGAGGAGACAGTTAAAGCAGTAATGATACAATGAGCACAAAATGTTGGACACTCAATACAGTTAGAATGGTGGGAACAGAGTTGGCAACGCACACAGAAATTTACTGCTGCTCAAAACTTAAAAGAAAACTATCACAAACTATTTCATAGATGGTACATGACACCAGAAAAATTAAAGACAATTTACAAGAATTAATGTTGGAAATGTCAAGAGAACTCTGGTACAATTATTTCACATGTGGTGGTCATGTCCCAGAACACAAAAATACTGGAAAGAAATACATAAGAAATAAGAAAATAAGTTCAATTCTGAAGATCCAATTTGAGATGACACCTGAATTCTACTTGTTAAACATGACACATATATTAGATGGAATGCCAGTTAAGAAATACTGGAGAATAATATTGTACATGGTGACGACGGCCCACATTGAGTATGCACGACTTTGGAAAAATGAAACCACACCTACAACTGAACAGTGGTGGACAACTTTTATGGAAAATAGAAATGCGGATATATTCACACAAAGACTAAAAGGGAAATCAGACGAAGACATTAATAAAGAGTGGAAGATTGTTACAGATTTGGGTTGGGGGTAGACAGAAGGTAATACATTTTTCATGATATCAATTACTATTCAGGTTAATAGTCAACAAAATATCATGTAACAAGTAAAGTAGAGACATACAGCAGGAACAAATTATAGATTATTAACATTTTATTGTGATACGTGGTATAACAAATAGAGGGGATATTAATAATTGTAATCCAGAAAGGAAAGGAAGAAGGAAAAACATTTCATGTAAACATTTCAGATAATTGTTTTATTTGTTGAAATTTGAATAAAATTATTTAAAAAAAAAAGAAAAAACGTTTAGTCAAGACAAACACAAACGAAAGGCTCCTTAGATGCTGCTTAACGCAGCGGAAAGAAAGGAACTGACCGTTGGAGCAGGTGGGGGCTCTTATACCCCGGAGGATGGGGGAGGGGTTCAACGGTCAAAACACCTACTTTTGGATTTCTATAAGGTTCTGAATGCTGTTCTGCACAGGTGTAAAACCCAATTGTGTGAGTCACAGAGACCACGAAGAAGAATGAAGAAACTCACAAATAATCAAATCCATGAAAGCCAAACCCGCAAATGTGGAGGGCCAACTGTATGCCAATTGTGAAACGTACTCATTATAGTCCAGAGGTTGAGAGCCAAACTAAATTTGACAGGGAAACTGCATTCTATTTATTAATGTCTGCCATGTTTCATATGAAGTGGTGATGGTGACATGTTCTTCTTTAAATTAACAGCTCATTAAGCATAAGCTATCAATGGCTTTTACTCAGTGCAAGTTTAAGACAGAGTGAGCAGACGGTAAATTGGGATCTATTGGGAGATTTATGGAGGATCTGCAATAGATCCTTAATCTGCGGTAACTCAGATGTAAATCTGCACTTTCATATGCAGCTCATCTCCATATATGGGCTGTGGAGTGCAGCAAGTAATTGTTTTCATGCCTGGGCCAATGTATGTCATTTGGCTCCATACTCAAATCATCATTCTGTGTCCGGCTTCAACTGATGAACAAGAGGTGGGAATTCCTCCACACTATATTCTCCAGCATTGGTGGGAAAGCTTCTCCTGAGGATGAGGTGCCTCCGCTTCCCCTTGAAGGCCCAGGCACAGCTGAGGAGGCAGGAATAGCCAGCATTGGAAGACACCTTCCAAGAGCAAAGGCTTTGCAGAAAGCAAAGGCAGTGACAGTAAAAGTACCCTTACATATGGATTCCTTCTGCTAGCATCAAGTACTGGGTGCAACAAAATTAAACTGATGCTTTAAGAAACTAGCCATAATAAAAAGGAAAAGTGGACCTGTCAATACGATGTTGCAGCACAGAGGACTTCTGTTCAGTCAGCCATGCCCTCCTCCACAGAACTGGCATCTCTCTCTCTTTATCTCATCTGAGAAAGTGTGGGAATCTTCCTTCTAGCTATAGAGCTGGCAAAGGGTTGTGAGGTAAAACCTGCACCCTAAACCTTCAACTGCATGCACCGTACCGCTGGCTGCCACAGTCAGAGGCTCTTGCTCACACAGGGAGGGCAACATCTTTTACTCCATCACCAGGTTTGTTGCTGCCAGATGCCAAATTGTGGGTGATGCAGAAGACAAAGAAGCTTTGGATGGCAGGAGATAGTTTGTATGATGAAGTGAAACAAGCAAACACAAAGCCAGTTTACTTTTAGTTTACTTTTATCTCCTCATGATTCAGCTTCAATGCACAATCCCAAGTTTTAGTATTATAAAGAGGGGAGAACTTTTTCTCCCTATCTGTTCTCTCTATATCATGTATACATTTATATACATTCACTGTATACCTCTATACATCCTTACTCACCTTTTTTTTTAAGCAGAAGAACTCCAAATCCTCAAAGGACGAATTCTCTTCAATTCCTTGTCAAATTACTACTGAGTAGTAATAGTAGGGTGGGCCTCTAAAGCATTTATTGCCTTCTCTCACAGGTATTCCTAGGTGGCAATGAAATAGGGAATCCCTTTTCCTAATTAAGCGGATAAGAGTTTGGTTGAAACGCATCCATTTTTCCTTCCAATCTGACAAAGGATTTTCCTACTTATCTTCTGTCTCCAGTCTCCAACTTGACACATGCTGTACTCAGCTATTCCAAAACCATTTCCTGTCAGCATTGCAAGCTGTTTTGTTTCAAAATCAGAGCATTTCACCACTACTGATATTTTACACTCTAAAAGAGCAAACAGGTGCTAATAGGATACACTGAACATATGCACACACTGTATGCATGGCTCTGTTAAGGCATTACTTGCCACCTTGTGCTAAACACAGGAGCAAGGAAGGGCTGAACCCTACTATCCTGCATCATTGCTTTCCATGTATGGAAAACAACATATTGGAAGAGAAATTCTTGCTTTCTGTCCAAACACCATCTCTGATTCAACAGAGAGGGCCTCTTTTATTTCTGTGTTGAGCTTAGGCAGGACACAGAACTAGGAGGAGACTGCCCACAACAACCAAGTAATTCCCCATTCTGCTTTATATTACTTTGTGAAGATCTGTGAATCAAACCAATGTAGACATCCTATAACATTATCTTACTGCTAAGACTCCTCAGGACAGAGTAACCTGGAGGAGATCATAGTATTTCACTCATCTTCTCTTTTCTTTTAGTAGCTAATCCTGTTGGGGCTGAAGATTATGTAAACATAGATAAGCAAATCAAGGAAGAAAGGCAACCAGCAGTTCTACAACGGCCTTGAGTTTTGCATGCTATCTTTAGGTAGTCTTCAGGATTCTCAGCAGGGACAGTTTGTTTTACACATGGTTACTTTTGGTAAGAAGGCTATCTTGTGTACCCAGGATCTAAACTCCATGTGATCATCTGCACAGAACACATGGAAAGAGATGGTAGCATCCTAGGTAACAGGACTTCAGATTCCAGGAGCAGAATGTCTGAATACTCCTGCATGTAAAAGGATCCCTGCACGCAGCAAGCAAGAAGGAGGACTTCTTTAATGTACAAGCTCCTTATACCAAAGGAGGACTTTTTAAAAGAAAATGGGGAAACATTAAAAATAACAAATCTCAGTATAGTTTGAAATGATACAATGCAGAGTTTTATCACCACCATCTGTTCTCAACTCAGAGAGCTGGTTTGAGACATTACTCTTTCTCTTCCACCTCAGGGCTCCATGTGTGCTTCCTATACATGAAAAATTGCTCTACAGGCTTGGACTGTCTTCTTTGTAGCATGCAATCAGCAGATAACAGGAAACATCTTCTTCCTCTCATAAAATAAAGAGGTTGACCCAAGGTACTAGGGGCATGCCATTCTCATAAACTGAGGATTAAGTATCTATCCACTCCTCATGTGACATAAGCACCGCCTTTCAGATGTAGTGCAGAGGTGGCTGTACATTTTAACATTATGTACTTGATATTCTCTAAGAAGGGCTTTGGACGAACACCACCTTCAGAAAGCAGCTTTGAATGTTGCTGGGATTATGTCAGGCTCCACTGAAAAGGTGACGACTGCATTAAGACATGCAATTACAAATGACTGGCCCTTTTCGCACCTTACCTGTTTGTGCAATGGGAGAGGGCGGCTCGTGCGAGAAGCCTCATTCGGAATGCTGCCGCTTCCCCTCTCCTTCCTACCGCAGGTCACTTCCTGCTAGTGCGACCGTCGCTCTAGCGTCCCGCCCTTCCTTCTGCAGCACAGTCTGGGAGCTGTAGGCTGCGCTGGGGGAAGGAAGTGCGACCCGCCCGGCTCGCCAAAGCACCACATGCAGGTAAATGTGCGAGGGTGCTGCAAGCATTGCGTGAGCGCGCAGTATTTTCGGCTTATAGCCGAAAATAAAAAAATGCGAACGCACCCCACTTTAGCCTCGTGAGCGTCATGTGAGTAGGAGTGTGTCATACGGAGCGATGCTCCTATTCACGTGATGCCCAAGGGGCGCTCGTGCAAAAAAAATGGCATGCGAAAAGGGCCACTGTTTTGAACTGTACAAGCTATAGTAACTTGCTTACTAAGAGATCTAAAAGGCACAGCTGCAAGGTGTGAAGTTTGATCTTCTCCCCCATCCCATCTTCATTATGATGAAAGTTTTCCCTGCTGCCATTTGGCTGGAGAGAGGATTTCTACTGGTGCCTTATAACCTCACTGTTCACATTTTCCCCTTTCTACACCCACATATGTATGCATATATGCCAACCGAGAATAACATGTCCTGCATGCAGTGAAGAATGTTCTAGGCCACAAAACATCTGTTAATCTTTAAAGCCTTACAAAACTGTTTTTGCAGTATCATGCATACAGATGTTGAATCTATGACTTTCATTTGTAAACTTTTCAAAAGCACTATATCTGCAGCATCCACTCATGTGGTAAAAGGAGATGAGAAATAGAAGGAAGCAGGAGCAAGATAATTTTTTTCAACACACAGCCAGCAGATGCTGCAGATGTAGTGTCCCTTAAGTTTATATGGATACTGAGGTAAATATGCAAGTGATGATCATGTTTTTATTTACTTTGTAAAAATATTTATATCCTGGCCAATATCATGCAATCTGAGGGTAGGATAAAATAAAATCTACCAAGTCAATTTAAAATAATTTAAAACACTAAAAATATAAATTAAACAGACTAAAATCATATCAAACAACTTTATAAGTTAGACACAAGACAATTTAAAGCCAGTTATAACAGCTTAATGCAATTAAACCCATACTATGCATAGAGTTGGATGAGATCAATTCAACCCCAAGGAGTCATGTTTTTATTTGGTGACAGAATAAAACCAGTGTTGGCACCAATCAGGCCTCCATGGGGAAGGCATTCCACAACTGGAGTGCCACAGTAGAGAAAGGCCTCTCTTGTGCCCTCCCACAATACATTACTTCCACTGGTGAGACAGAGAGGTACTCCTTCAAGTATTGAGATATCTTTTGGGACTTTGAATGTGTAATTTAATTACAGTTTTAGTTATTTTTTTTTTAGTTGCAGACACTCACTAAACAAGGGAGGAAGAAACTCACATGATTATGCCTGGGTGCTGCCTTGTACTACGTTGTGACAAAGAGGTAAACAGGTGTAGACTGTGCAGGTTGTAAAATTCAGGTGGTTTTAAAAAGTAATTAAAAGTAACTAAGTTGCTTTTGAGAAATAGAAAAGCAAGGTATCACTTTTTTAAAAAAACTGCAAATACAAGAGTAGTGAATTAACATGAGTAGAGCTAGAACAATTGTCTTTTTGAAGTAATTTTTCAAGATGTTAGTACACACATGTGTAATTAAACTCCAAACATACTACATCCATACTGCAGCTTTCTTCCTCCTTCAGCTATCACCGGCTCATAACCTAAGCTTTTAGGGAGAGCACTGGAGGAGACAAGAAGCTTGAGGTGAAGGCTTCTGAGGTCAATGGGTTTAGAAAGAGATTTAGAAACAGATGGAAACCAAACACGCCAACCCAGTCAGGTCTCTAATCTTTCAAAGGGAAATATAAGAGCAGGTGTTGACTCTTCAATACATTGTCATGTTTCTTTCCATATTCCTGAAATACTACAAGATCATATTCCTTGCTAATCCTGTTCTTAAGACTAAATGGCTATCTGAACATCAGCTGCACCAATTGACCAGGTTGTGAGTTATACTACAGAAGAAATTATCTGCAATATGAGGGGGACTAGAACTGATTTTTCAAAAAGTTCAGTGAACACTTCAGATGCCTTCCGAATCACAGATCACTGTAAACCAGTTGTCTTAGTCATTATATTTCTGTGTTGGGGCTAAGGAGGCATGTTCACAACATGTAACTTTCTTATGCAATGAAGTATTTCACACCCATGCAGCCAAACCAAACCCAAGGCTGAGGTCATTTGAGATATCATTTGAAGTGATGTTTCAAAGCCAAGGCAACTTAGATAGTCATACACAGCAAGCAAGTGACAAGCAGGAGGATGGAAGTGAGGAATGGTACTAATGAGATTATTATTGTGAGGGAAGGGAATTAGAAATGAGCAGAAGGATTTTTGCTTGGGTAGATTATTTTACTCCCTAGCTCAAGAACACTACAGAGGATGAACGCTGTGGACTGAAAAGAAAATTAAGATAGGAGTACCTTCCCCCCCCACGACATGATTAACCAAGCTTCATAAAAGTTACATAAGATTTTACATTTACTGTGATACATTGATCAGTACATTGATTAGTACATAAGAGCATTAATAGTACCTTGTAAAATTCATTAGGTTGATAGTTTCGCTTGATTTTTAATTTACCATATGCACTCAGAAAATGGATTTAAATCAGAGAAGCTGCCAACGCCAAATCAATGGAGACAATGGAGTGTTGTTTATTGCAATCCAAAATGCAAGTAACATCTATCTCAGATCTTAATCTGAATGCCCTTATTTAACCAATAAAGCTTTCATAAGAGATAAATACAGATTTCTACCCCACCGCCTTGGCATAACTGTAGAATTCTAACTACTAGTGCATTCAGGAGCATATCTGAAAATGCGATGACAGCCTCAAGAAGTCTACATGTTATGTAACCTATCTTCTATCACCAGAGATCTGGCAGTCTGCCAAAAGAAACCATAATAAGCCATCACTCCAGTTGCTAAAATTTGCAGACCTGATTGTTAGTTTTTTAAAAAGGACTGCACTGGGCTACACTGACTCCTTTACTTCTTTCTTAGAATGCAGTGGTATATATATGTTAAGTACAGACAGATTTGTTGCAGACCTCAACTATGCCTAACTCATATAAAAAGCCCCATCCTCTTGAGATTTTGGAGGAATATGCTTCTTTTCCTTCACTTAGTTTTTCTTTAGCAGAGTGGTAGAATAGAGTTATACAAGCAAACGACTGGAGATCATGGAGGTGAATACTATTACCTTAAGCTGGCCCTCCCTCTATGGGTCTTTTTCTTCTTTGCTCTACAACTGTTTCAATGGCTCTGGTTCTTCCAGACATGGGTCTAGTTCTGGCAAATATAATCTGGGGACCAGCTTCCAAAAGACCTTGAAAATTGGAAAAAATGAATTAGTCTGAGAAAAGCCTCTTTAATTCTTTGCATGTACCTTACTTATCACCCACCCATCCCAAGAAAGGAAGCAAAACCCTCATGAAAACGAAATGCCATCTGTACGTGAAGCTTTGTATAATGTCTATCCCAGGTCATCTAACAAAGAGGCTTCAGCATTCTTAACAATATAAAAATAAGAATCATTGTAGAAGTATCTTGACATATATGCTTTTCAGTGGTGCAAAATGCAGCTGTGGATTCCCCACAAGTAAACATGGAACTGGGTTATCTGTCCACTTTTCTAAGGTGGAAATAGTATTTCTTGTTTTGATGATTTATTCTAGCCAAAAAGCTCAAATCAATACAACACATCATGTGCAATAGGAAATACATTTCTGTTCAGTTCGTAACATGGATTCAGTAAGGAATAAGGTTAATTCTTAAAACAAATAGAAACTGTAAATTAAAATGATTACTGTTACTTTTCAGTCCCTCCACATTTGTGGTTTTGATTTTCACGGATATGACTATTTGCAAATTTCTCCAACCCTGCCTCTCCATCTCAGCCAACTCCTTTTCTGGGGGATCCTTCCCTCTTAGTGTCTCCAATCAGGCTGCGCAGCCCTTTAAAAATCCACTTCTGATCCTCCTCCTCCTCCACCAGCTGCTGCCTGTCTAGTTGAAAACAGCTTGCAGCCCAATTTCGCAGCAGCACAAACCCTCTCCTGATGCCTTCCCCAACAGCCAGGGAAGGAGACAGATGAGACAGAGAAAGTATAGGGTCACCATGCTGACCCACTCCCTTTCCCTCTCCTTTCCCTGACCCTATTTGGGCCCTGGATGTCTGTTCTTCCCACCATGCCTCGGCCCCCTTCCCACAAGCTCATATACACACACTTTGATATTTGCAATGTTTCCACACTTTTGAATAGGTCCTGAACCCATAACCTTTGTGGATGTGGATGACTGACTGTAATATATTATTGGGACCAATTATGGGCTCTGAATTCCTTGGTTATGCAAGGATTCCCTGTCCTCAACTATCCTACAAGAAGGTGTTCTGTGCCAGAAATAGGTGTGTGGCATAGAAAAGAAAGTGATAATTTAATTTTCTTTTCCTTCTCCTGTCTATATTTCACTTTCCTGCCCTACTTGTTGCAGTTAGAAGACCGTTATCACAGGTCTGGAGACCTTATACTAGCACTGGCATTGGATTAGGGGATAATATCTCACCTCCACCTCCCAATTTTACACCAGACATTGTTTGCATAGCAATGCACACAGCACAGCCCTGATGTATCTGGGGAAATCAGGGCTTTTCCGGCCACAGTATACGTAGGGGTAACAACCAGAATCGTCCACACATGATACACACATTGCTGGCATCAGGGCAGATCAAGGTAAAGGCCCTCCTCAGTACAGGCTCTCTAATGTCCTGTGCAATATCAAAACAAAAAATAAGCTTAGAATAATCCTTGCAACAGATGCTTGACACAAGGTTTGTGAAGCTCTTCATTGCTTAACCAAGGATTATATCTTGTCCACACAGATACGCTATTTTCCTTTCCAAAATTTCCAGAATCTGCCTTTAAAATGTGGCAGAAAAGACAAATCTTTAGATTGTCCTGTATTTTGCTTGTTATTGGTATGCTGAAAAACAACAGAGTCTTTCCTCATAATTTTCCATGTTGTGTTCCCTGAAACTTTCACTGAAAATGATCTTGTCAAGGACAGACAAAATTGCAAAACAAGTGGCAAAAAAGAGCACTCTTTGGTGAAAAAGGCCAATTTCAATAACCTAGTCATCTCACCTGTGGAGTTTGTAAGTGGCTCACAGGATGGAACACCATCAAGGCTATTCTGGAATTCATTCAGTTGCCCTTCTGTGGAGGGTGCCCTGCCAGATAAAACACTGAATCAGAAGACAGAACTGACGGGGGGGGGACATTTGGGAAGAAAAATACATCTCTGAAGGATAAAATCACTCTTGTAGTCAATAAACAGAGATACTAATGGTCTTTTTAGAGAAACTTATTTTCCACCCAAGAAATACGCAGCAATTAGGAATTTAATAAGCTGCCTTGAACCACGCTAGGCTACTTAATTAATGAAACCTTATATATCTTGTTCGAAAGTTATATGTGAATCCACACACCAGACACAACTATCTTTCTCATTAGTGGAGAGCAGGCATATTGTAGTAGTACTACTCAAAGTGGTGGGCAATGGACCAATGCCAATCCATGGGCCAATGGGTGCTGCTCTGAGAAGAGTTTCCAGGAAGGAAAGAAGCACTGTAGCCAATGTGGCACCAGTCCCTGGAGTATTAGAGGAAAAACGGCCAGTCCTCCATATCAGATAGCATGAGAAGCCCTGCCTTACAGAATGGTACAATCAGGACAAACACTAGGGTTTAGGAACACTACTGCTAATACTAACACACTAATGAATTTTAAAAGAAAAGTAATCCACTAACATTAAAATGTTAAGAGAAAATTACAACATCAATTTGCTACAGTAAACAACTCATTACTAACAAGTCAGCTTTATGTTTAAAAACAATGAAAATTACTAAATGGAGCAAAATGTGGCCAACCTCCCGTAAACGTAAGTTAAATAAATTATGTTACTGCAGAGTACTGTTACTAAAAATTAACATTCAGTACTTAATTACTGAAATAATGAAGTTAAAAATGAAACCCAACTTTTAAAAACGAAATTAGGCTCAATAAATTAATTTTAAAGATTTTTTTTCCAGTTTTGAACATTACAGAAACACAAACAAACGACACAAGCAGGGTGCTGCAGGTAGAGGAGGAAACATCCAAGGTTGTGAAGAAGAGGACTTTAGACCCTCATGGGTGCCTCTAATTCAGCAACTGACACGTAACAGTGGTGAGGCAGGTGTCTCTGGGAAGCCAGCAGTCAGGATACAAAGAAAAGAACTCCCTTGACTAAACACCCTGCTCTATTTCTCCTTAAAACATTAGACAGTCTAAGAGAAGGAAATGAGGGGGAAAGCTTATATGCGCACCCCATCATCTCCACTTTTAGCCCTTATAGGAATTGGCTGAACACTTGCATTCGTCTACTGGCGTCAGAAAAAGGTGTAGGTATAAAAGCAACAGCCCTCTCAAATGCCTTAAATATGTGAATACAGAAGGGTCCAGAAAGCCTTGCAACACTGAAATGGGCAGACATGACTTTTAAGCAAGATATAAATAATTTGTTTTAAATAATTTGTATAATAGCCTTACTAATTTATTAACGGCAGCAAAATAAGAGACTGGAAACAAAACAGTCCAGCCCAGACGTTTGCAAGCGACAGAAGCGGAAAAACTGACATTTACAACACAGATTCAGGATACAATAAAGAACAGATAGAGTAAATTACTTTAAAATTTTAATCGGATTAAGGTCGTTAGGTTTTTGGAACATATCTTCACTATTTTGCAGATTAAATGGGAAATTGATATATGTAATGTAGTAGATGACTTTTTAAAAGCAACTTTATTTCAAAAATCAGACTTAAAAGAAAGTTGCACAAGTTTCAATAGTCAAAATTCATGTCTACCTATTCAGAAATAAATGTTAAAACTGCAGAACAATTTTCCTTTTTCTATCAAAAAGCTAAAATCTGAAGTAGCCCTGGGATAGTTTGCCAACAGAAAGGCATCACATTTCTGCTTACTGCTGCATTCTGAATGAATAAAACAGCCTGCCCTCTCCTTATACCTTCTAACTCTTTTTTCAGCCTAATATGCTTACTATATATATAAAATTACTATCTCTTCACAGATGACTCAGATGTATTCCTCTATTTCTGACCTTTTAGCCAGGAGTAATATCTCCAAATTCCATGTACTCTTAGAAGTTCTATTGGCAGCTAAACATATATTTTCCAAAGGATTTGCTGATCTTCCAGTTGATCACAGGTCACTGCCCCCTCTTTTGTGCCCGGACAGCTGCATTTCCCTTCATTTCTAGACTTACTTTCTCTCTTTAATTTTCCTCTCTGTACCCCTGCATAGCTTCTTGCTTTCTTTCCTTTCATCTCTGCCACTCTTCACTCACTCTCACACTTGCCTAAATGTAAGTTCATGCCTAAGTCTCATGCCAATGACTCCCTTCAAACGTTATGAGTCATCTTCACCACACAATGCCTTTTTACTGTTCAGGCAAGCTACACCAAGAATTACTGTTCTATGACATATATCTATTAAAATGTCAGTTTCTTTCTAAATGGAGACTATGAACAATATGACACTAACACAGGTACAACATGCAAGATTTGATGGAGAATGGTAGCAACCATGCAGAACTATGCAGTGTTGGCAATCATTTATTGTCTTTGTGCATTGTATCATGTGTAACCAGCCAGGAAATCAGAGATTTAGGTTTAGTAATTCCTGCTCTGGCACGGTATTAAATTAAGTCACTTGTCTTAGATGCTTTTGCTGCCAATAATTTGTAAGAGTCAAGCAGTCTGACTAATTCAGACAACCAAGTATTGGGGGGGGGGAGATACTCGTATTCTAGAAGACTATGTAAGTTAATTCCTGAGAATGCTGTAAGCTACTCTGAGTCTCAATCTGGGAAAAAGAAGGGACAGAAAGAAATGTAGTAATAATAACAGCAGCAGCAGTAACAATAACTGCAACCACCACTACCACCAAAGAGCAAGATATCCCTCCTCTTGCTCTAAAGGAGAATAGGAAAATTAATAATAACAATAAAAAAAAAGGATCTACCAGCATCTATTGTCTGTGAATGCTAAATGGAGCCTCTAGCTTCAGGCCAAGTATACCACAGATACTGAGGAAACAAAGATGGTTAAGGGCTACTGTCCCATGCCTTACTGGTGGATTTTCTAGAAATATCTGGTTTCCCATTAAGGAAAAAATCCATGGACCTTAGGTCTTATTCAGGACTTCTTGTGACTGCATCAGAGGGGGATGTTCCCAAGTTCTCCAAACCAGAACTGGATTAAGCAGGTGCTTCACAAAACACAGAAAAGATACAGCAGATGAAAAAAGGGGGAAAAAAACCCTAAATAAATTCTGATGAGAAAAATGAGAGTATAGCACAGAATCTCCCCTATATAATTCAACCTATCTTCCCAACGTATGCCTAAGAGCACAGCCATGTCTAAGATCACACCAGTGCTAAAACATTGTGTCAGGAGGATAGCATGTCCTTTGACCAAACTGATGAAAATCAGTAAACAAATAACAAGCAAAAGTTAGCAAACAACTCCCCCTTATTTTCTCATATCCATGTTCAGAGGAAACATGTTCAGCAGTGTCATTCCTTGGCTGTCTCCACAAAGATGGGGCATATTTTCTTCAAAATGATGAACCCACACATCGTGGCAGCTCATGTCCAGAGGTCTCCCTCATACAGCTTGGGTGATATATGCAGTGATGTTCACATGGCAGTTCTATGGAGCAATTCAATATAAAACTAACCACAGAAAGCAGCAGAGGTTTCTATCACAGAGAAGGGGCAGAGAAACTTTGAGAATCATTAACTGCTTTATGTGCCTTGCCAGTACATTATTTAAACCTCCTAGTAATGTTTGTCTTAGAGATTTACCATCCCACTTCCTGTTTGTGGGAAACAAAACACCTCCATTTTCTCATACCCCAAGAACTGTTTAAACAAACTTTTAAGGCTATGCTGACATGAATGCTGCACATGAGGGAAGTACAAAATTTTAATACTGTCTTGTATTTAGGAAAATTAATAGGTTCTTATTAGCCTAAACAACTCCCATCTCTGAAAACTACAGGCCAATGTGACTGCTGAATAGATCAGCTCTACAAAACGCCTATTTCACAGTGCTATGGCAAAAGAAATACAGATTTTCTAGATAGTGCCACTCAGCTCAGGCAAAAACAAGATTTAATCTTAAAATCCAGTCTGTGCTCAGTCTTCTTCTGGCATGCTTGTCTGGTCCAACAAATAAACTCATTCTTGGGAACCACGGAAAGAGAATTTTCCTCAGGGAGGAAAGCTAAATCTTGACATAACTGAGGGCCTCAAGATGAACAGGTTGCTTACCTGTAACTGTGGTTCTTCGAGTGGTCATCTGTGCCCTTACACACTAGGAGCTTTCGCGCATGCGCAGTACCGTTCGGAAAATTCTAGAGCTTAGTAGCTTGGCGGGAACCCCTCCCCCATGTATCCACTGAGCATGCTCAGCCCGCCAAGCAACGGTCTCTCCTCAGTTCTATAAGTCTCCGAAAAAGGGGACCTGAGAGTGAGGGGATGGTTGGGCGGGTGTGTGTAGGGCACAGATGACCACTCGAAGAACCACAGTTACAGGTAAGCAACCTGTTCTTCTTCTTTGTGGTCTCTGTGCCTTACACACTAGGAGACTTTGTAGCTTACCAGAAGGACGGTGGGTTAGGTCCCTAGAGTACGGAGGCCAGCACCGCTCGTCCAAACTGGGCATCCCTCCTGGACCGACAGTCCAGCCGATAGTGGCAGATGAAAGTCGAGGGCCTGGACCAGGTTGCCACTCGACAAAGTTCATGAAAGTCCACACCTCGCAAGAGGGCTGCTGAGGATGCCACAGCTCTGGTGGAGTGCGGCCGAAGCAAGTCAGGAGGAGGTTGCTTGGCCATTTCATAAGCAAGCAGAATGTCTGGGCCACCCACTTCGAGAATCTCTGGGTGGACACCCTGCGGCCCCTGCGACGATGACCATGGCAGACAAACAGGTGAGGGGTCTGCCTGTAGGCCACAGTCCTTTGAGTGTAAAAGGCCAGGGCCCTTCGAATGTCCAGGGTGTGCAAAGACCTCTCCAGAGGGGTCATCGGGTTAGGATAGAAGGTAGGAAGGATGATGTCCTGGTTAAGGTGGAAATGAGAGACGACCTTGGGAGGAAAGAAGTGTCCAGGGCGGAGAACCACTTATCCCGGTGGAAAACCAGGAAGGGGTCGTCAACGCGTAGCGCTGTCAGTTCGCTGGCACGCCTGGCAGAGGTGACAGCCACCAGGAAAGCGGTCTTAAGAGTCAAGAGCCTATCATCATCAGTGGCTCAAAGGGTGGTCTCGTAAGTTGAGAGAGTACCAGAGATAGGGACCAGGGAGGCAATGGTGGCGATCCGGCGGGTATAGATGGTGGAGTCCCTTCAGGAACTGTTTCATCGTGGCGTCCCGGAAGAGCGCTGCCGAAGGAGAGCCTCGGGGTTGGTAGGCCACAATGGTAGACAGGTACACCTTCAACGAGGAAAATGAGAGACCCTCTTGTTTCAAGTGAAGCAGGAAGCGGAGCACGGTACCGAGAGCAACTGGCGATACCATGTCTCCACACTCCTCCGCAAAAATCACCACTTGTAGGCATAGTTGCGGCGGGTTGATTCCTTTCTAGCCACAGTAAGGACGTCCTGGATAGAGGGATCGTCAGGGCTGTATCCTCCACGCATGGAGGTCCAGGACAGGCAGGTCGGGATGGAGGACGCGACTGCCGGAATGGACAGCAGGTTGGGCGCTGCTGGAAGCCTGAGCGGCCGTCCCCAAGAGGCCTTGAGCAGTGGGGTGAACCAATGCTGCCTCGGCCAGTACGGGGCGACGAGGATGGCGTCGGCTCGGTCCGCCAGGATCTTGGCTACCACCCTGCCCAGCAAGGGAAATGGTGGGAAGATGTACAGGAGACCCTCTCTCCATCGGTACTGGAACGCGTCGCTGAGGGAGTTCGGTCCCCAGCCGGCTCTTGAACAGTACCGTGACACTTGGCGTTCGACACCGTGGCGAAGAGATCGATGTCGGGATCGCCCAGCAGCACCGTATCAAGCGGAACGCTTCCTCTGAGAGGGACCACTCATGGTTGGTAGAAGTGTCCCTGCTCAGGGCGTCTGCTATCGTATTCTCCTGCCCTGCCAGGTGGACGGCAACAGGGTGGACTCGGAAGGACACGCACCAGTCCCAGAGCTGAAGAGTGATGGTCAGGAGCGTGGTAGAATGGGTCCTCCTTGTCTGTTGACATAACACACCGCCGTGGGGTTGTCGGTCAGGATAAGCACCGCCTGTCCAACAACCAGATTGCGGAACACTCTCAGAGCTTTCCAGATGGCTAGGAGCTCGAGGGCGTTTATGAGAGAGGTCTCATCGCCAGTCCATCGGGCTCGGACTCTGAGGTTGTCGCAATGCACTCCCCATCCGAAGAGGGAGGCGTCAGTCGTGATGGTGAGCCGAGGGGTCAGTCGTGTGAACGACATCCTGGACAGGAGATGACGGTACGAGAGCCACCACAGCAGAGAGCGACGGACAGGTGTCAACAGTCGAAGTTGTAGGCGCTGGTCGTCTCAGAGCGGATTGAAGGCTCTGACAAACCAGTGTTGTAGGGGGCGCGCTTGCAGCCTCGACAGGTACGTAACGGCCGTGGTGGAGGCCATGTAGCCCAGAAGCTGTTGTATTCTCCTCGCCGATACCGATGGGGCGTCGAGGACAGCCGCAGTAGATCGGCGGAGGGTACGAGCCCGCTCCGGGGCAGGTAGGCCCTGGCCGAGACTGAGTCCAGGGTGGCTCCGATGAAGTCCAACTCTCGCCGGCTCGAGGTGAGACTTCTTCGGGTTGACCCGAAGACCCAGGCGGGTCAGGAGGGACAATGTCCGATGAATGTCTGAGTACAGTTTGGTCTTGCAGGACGCTACCACCAGCCAATCATCTAGGTAGGGGAAGACGGTGATGCCCTTCATCCGCAAGTGGGAAACCACAGGGGCCATGCACTTCGTGAACACCCTCGGTATGGTGGAGAGGCCAAATGGCAACACTCGGTACTGGTAGGAGGTGCCGTC
This sequence comes from Iguana delicatissima, assembly GCA_948472985.1. NCBI lineage: Eukaryota > Metazoa > Chordata > Lepidosauria > Squamata > Iguanidae > Iguana > Iguana delicatissima. The sequence goes on along the minus strand of CAOKZL010003640.1, from coordinate 49,111 downwards.
GATCGCGAACCAAAGGTATTGTCTGTGCTGTGGACGGATGGAAATGTGGAAATAAGCATCCGCAGGTCGATTGAAGCGAACCAGTCTCCCCAGCGGAAGGGTAGGATCGTCGACAAGGTGACCATCTTGAACCTCCTGGGGCGGATGTATTCGTTTACCCCTCGGAGGTCCAAAATAGGTCGCAGGGTCCCGTCCGACTTCGGTACTTTAAAGTACCAGGAGTAGAAGCTGGTGGTAGTGGCCGAGGGTGGGACCGGTTCGATCGCTCCCTTCTGGAAGAGGAACTGGATCTCTTCCAGCAGAGCCAGGCTGGCCTGGGTGGAGTAGAAAACGCCTCGCGGTGGAATACTTGCGAACTCGATGGCGTAACCAAACCGAACAATGGTGAGCACCCAAGAGTCCGACGTGATCGATCGCCACGAGTCGAGGTGTTTGGCCAGTGTGGGATGGTTGGTGAGGGCTGATGGTAGGTGGAAGGTAGGCTGAGGTAGGGTCTGCAGATCCCATCAAAACCGGGATTTGGATCCCAACGAAGTCTTTTTGGAAGCCGTCTGTCGGCCCCGTGCAGGACGTCTGGAGGAGGATGTGGCGGGAGTCCGAGAGGACCCGGACCTGGGCGAGCGAGGTCGGAAGCTCGCAGAGGACGAACGGCGCCATGTAGGCCGCGGACCACGGTGGGTCTGCGGAGGCTGACGGATACCCATCTTTTTGGCCGTAGACGGGCCTTTACGATGTGGTCCATCACCTCATCTGTCGACGCACTGAAGAGACCCTTGCCGTCGAAAAGGAGGTCCTCAATGCATTCCGGGTGCCTCCTGGAGGCCTGAGGATCGTAGCCAGGCATATCTCCAGAGGGCGACAGAGCCGACCATGACTCGGGACGCCACCTCCACAGAGTGTCTCGAAGAGATGATCTGCTGGTTTGCGAGCGCTACAGCTTCATTGTAGAATTGGTTAGCGCTCGCCCTATTTTCCTCCAGAACAGTGGAGAGAATAGGGGCAACCTTGTCTAGGAGACTGCGGAGGTAGGCGGCCGTGCAAGCTTGGGTGTTAGATACCCTCGCCACCAGGGAGGAGGTAGAATAGAATCTCCTACCAAAAGTGTCCAAACGGCGCCCTTCCTTGTCCGGCGGTGTCGTGTGGGGCCTGGAACCGCCCTTGGTTTGTGCTGATTCAACTACCACTGAGTTGGGCTGAGGATGATTAAACAGGAACTCAGCATCCTCCTTCTGGGTGCGATAAAGGCATTCCAGCCTGTGTGGTATGGGCTGGGCTGAAGACGGCTGAGGCCAGGGGTGTTTGAGAGCCTCCATCAGGGCGAGCAGGAACAGTAGCGGGGCCGCCGCAGGAGGGCGGGTATCCACGTAGTGGAAAACCGGATCCTGCACCGCTGGGGCCGGATCCGCCACCTTCAGACCCAGGGCCTTCGACATCCAGAGGAGAATGTCCGAGAACTGTCGGACATCCTTAGGAGCCAACTCAGGAACTGGATCGCTGAACGCCAAGGGAGGGGACTCGTGCGAGGCCGGTGTAGAGTCCTTAGAGTCCGTCTCCAAATCGTAATTCTGGGAGGACGCCGTGGAGGACCTGTCAGGAGAACAGTCTGAGCGTTGTTCAGGCGATTGGGCGCAAGACGGTACCAGCAGCGATACCGTCTTCGGAGCCACAGGTGATTGCGTCGCAGATGGCAGGGGAACCAGCGAAGGCACCGGGCGGCGGAAGCGCTTGAGCGGCAGTAGCGACCGCAGAAGAAGGAGGCTGGGCGGAGACAGCCTCAGACATCGGACAGGACACCGTAGACGTCACCCGTGGAAGTAGAGAAATCGGCTGGTGACGAGGGGAAAGCTCTCGGGACCGGCGGTGTGGAGGCACTCGTCCCAGGGAGCGCGATGGAGTATGCTCACGGCGCGGGCGAGGTTCAGCTCCCCTGGAGGGCGATCTGGAGCAGCGATACGGGGACCAGCGGCCGACATCAGGGTGGTAACGGTCCTGGTAAGAGGGAGGGTATGAACTGTACGAGCCAGGATACTCCCTCCAGACATGCTCCCGGCCATACCTCAAGGTGTAAGAGGCCAAGGAATAAAGCAAATCCTGGGGTGGCTGTGGCCATCCTGGATAGTCCTCCTGATGTCTTGGGGGGGATCGTCTATATTCACGACGGTCCCGTTGGTTGTCAGGGGCGTGGCGCTCAAATTCTCAATGGTGTGGGGAGGGATGCACCGTCCCACGCTCCGAATAGCCCGGGCGGTCCCGATACTCGGGAAAGAGCTGCCGGTGATGTGAGGAAGAACGCTGTTCCGGTGAAATGCTTCTACCAGCAGAGCCTTGAGATGTTTGCGAGGTCTGGGGAGCAGGTGGACTATCCTCCGAGCGGGCCGCCAGAGACAGGGCGTCCGGTCGGGGACGTCTCTTCCTCCAAAAGCGGTGGCTCCGAGAGAGTCGGGGAGGCCACCGGATCATCCACATCAGATACCTCAAAGATTGATTGAGGTTCTGGGACCTCACTGGGGTCGACCGTTGCTGGGTTGAAGTGGAAGGAGGAGTAAGGACAGGTGGTCTAGCCGGAGACCCACGCTTGTCCTCCTCCTCCTCCTTTTCTTCTTCTTCTTCTCCCTTTCCTTCTCCGATTCCGAAGTCACCGGGCACTTACGCTGGGCGGCAGTAAGTGTCTTGGAGGGCCTAGCACCCTGCGAGCCCACAGAGGCCTCGGTAGGAGTCACCGAGGAGGAGGCCGCCGAGGTCTTCGGTATCCTTGGTAGCTTATGCACCGGTACTGAGTCCGGTACCGTAGGTGCAGCACAATCGGAAGATGCCGAAGTCCCCGGGAGTGTGGTCGTGAGTCGGGTCTTTGCCATCTTCGATGGGCTCCTTACTGGGGCAGGGTCCTGAGGAGACAAAGACTGCTCCCAACAGAACGACTTGAGGCGTGCCAGCTGGTTCCTCAGAGTCTGCGAGGTGAAATCCTTGCAAATGGGGCGGGCTCTGATGTTATGCGCCTCGCCCAAACAAAGAAGACACTCGCTATGCCCGTCAGAAGTAGCGACCTTGCAACCACACTTTTTACAAGGTTTGAAAAGGGTCGACATAGAAGTCCAAGGACAGGTTGAAGATAGCGAAGAGACGAACGACGAAGACGAGGGGGGGTAGCAAGTCGGGGTCGGAGTTCCAAGAAGAGGAGGAACAAGCACCGAAATACCAAAACCAGTCCGAAATCCGTAAGAGTAGTCGAAATATCCAAAAACCAGAAAGACTTGCAAGAAAAGGCCAAAGAAGAAACACTCTAAGCTCAGAACCTCCATACACGACGGCAGATGAAAAAGAACTAAGGAGAGACCGTTGCTCGGCGGGCTGACCATGCTCAGTGGATACATGGGGGGAGGGGTTCCCGCCAAGCTACTAAGCTCTAGAATTTTCCGAACGGTACCGTGCATGCGCGAAAGCTCCTAGTGTGTAAGGCACAGAGACCACGAAGAAGAACCAAAACTTTACATGCCAAAGTGATAGGCACCATGTTTTCACTGTAAAAATCTCAAAGTGCAGCTAGGCTCTGCCTCTACCTAGGATGTATCTGATGTGATCAAGGAACAGGTTACAGAAGAAAACTAAAATACACCCCTCTTTTCTTGGCCGTAATCTACCACAGTGTATGTTACATAATTTTACACATACTTACCTACATAGCAGAGGTGCTAAGAAATCCTGCTAGTGAATTGCAAAGATGCATAACAGGACACTAACAAGAGTACTCTAAAGTGTATCAGTACTCCTTAGTCAGTATCACAATGCACAATGGGATCAATGCACATCAGTCAGTTTGCCGGTTCCTCTAAGTAGCAATGTAACAGCAGCCTCTTACTGGAAATGAGCATTACAAAACTACTCAATTCTGATTCATGCAGATGCAAGTCCACTCACAAGACTTAAGTCCCCAGCAGGATTCTGGCTATGTTTCTTAAAAAACAATGCGAAAGCCCACGTTGCTTCATGGTTTCTTATTTGCAAAAAAATATTCACAAATTTGGAGGTCAAGTAAGAAAAAAACAACGGCCTGCTTTGTCTGGTTCTCATTACCTTTCTGAGTGGGAAACTATGTGTGTGAGTGACAGAATGAGGAAGAATACGAACCAGAAGAGCTTTTCAAACTATTCAAATGATTCTTGAATTAGTAATATTCATTTTAAGGTTAACCATCACATAGACAACATTTTTTAAAAAATTCTTTTCTCTCCTGAAGATCAAATATGTTGGTCTTAGTGAGACTCAAAGAATGAGATTGTTTAAAGAGGTAATACTGATTTTGTCTTTTCTTCAGCTATCTGAAAAAGAAATTCTCTAAAAATTAGTGAGAATAGATCAAGAAAAGTAGGCAAAGTAAAGTGGTTTTGAGACAGAGGGGGAAAAAACAACCATATTGAAGTTGCACATCCCATTTATCTTTCCCTGAGAATAAACCCCATTGAACAAATTGGATATTATTTCTGAGTAAAGATGGTGCGAACTCCATTTTAATGAAGATCAGAATTCACCAACCAAACAAGCAAGCAAAAACACCCCCCCCCTCAAAAAAGCAAAAAACCAGCATTCAAACAGACTGTGTGAGCTTCATATGCTGGCTTCCTAGGCCAACCTTTCCTAGAGAATCTTCAAAGGGAAACTGTACATACTCTCCTGAAAGTTTGTTCTGAATTGAATTCTCTTTTGTGGCTCTTCAATCTTTGCCAGCGGAGTTTGCACAGAAATTTAGTGGATCTTTCATTACACATTTATGTATAAACCTGAAGTTCAAGCTTGTGTATAATTTAATACTTTTTGATAAAGGTGCATTTGTATTTGGAACAAATAATATAGAAACAGCTGTGTGTGTGTGTTTTACAGATTAGGACACTGAGGCTATCAAGAAGCAAAAATTCTCCTTGCATTTTCTCTCATGAGATGTAATGGAAATCTTGTCAGTGGAATTCAAAAGCTGGCTGGAAATATCAGCAAGGAACAAATGGTCTGACTAAATGGCTGGAGAAAACAGAAAACAGGGACTTGAAGCACCCAAGAAACAATTTTCATCTATCATTTTTGAGTTTGTGGAAATCTCTTATGTGTACAGAACTTGAATGCTAATTCCCAATCCTGTTGAAAAGATGTACTGAACATTATAGTGGTATAGATAGATTTGTGAGGTGTGGATATGGTGAATGCCCAGGTATACGGAATGTAGCAGAAGCTCCTATGGTAATGGCAAAAGTTACTATGCAAGCCCACAAATGCCAGTATTAGAGTTGGAGCCGAAAACTAGAGTCTGAACAGCAACTCAGAAAGTATTTCCGGAATGGCTCCTTGAAGCCTTTGATAATTGGACTATGCTCTGAAATTGTGAAGGAATCTTTGGCTTTTTCCCCTCTTCTGTGCATTTTTGATTCTGAGCTTTTTCCGGTTTTCCCACACTCCTGCCTGTCACAGAGCAGAAACCACAAGAACGCAGTTAAGTAAAGTCTGTCCAAGGAGCTGCAATTCCATCTCATAAGGATAAACATTCTCCCTGCCAATATGTGAGTACAGTGCACCAGAATCTTCAGTACACATCTCACTGCTTGGCAGAAGAATTCAATAAAAAAAAACTTGTCACCTGAAGTAATACGCAGCCTCCCACTCCCATTTGGGAGAATTAGACAAAAATTATCAGTGCATGTCCACTATGATGAGTGTATCCATCTGTACTTGCTGAACTGGCCAATTCAAATCACTTCCAGACTGGGCTTGTAAGATGACACTAAAAATATTTCAGTTACCACCCATTTCATCTCAAGGATTCATGGTGGGTAACAGAAATACAACAAAACAAAACAAAGGAGGTGACTCTTAATGACCTGTTGTGCCAGTAAATAACAAATAATGGCATTGCATTACACCCCAAATCACTGTGTCATACTGTTTCTGACAAATGAAACACTTGACAATATAATCTAATTGTCTGTTTGTTTGTCAGAAGCAATTGCAATTATGATTAAGAAGGCTTCTTGTTAGGCAAGTTCAACAAGATTGCATGGTGATATACCACCAGTGCAAATTCATTTCCTGGTCTTCTATATGTGAGTGCCTGCCCAAAGACCAAGAAGAATGGCTTCTGTGATTTTAGAAAATGATTGGAACATGCAGAGAGGGAAACCTCCTCCATGCTAGGGAGCTGCACTGCCTACTTCAACCAATTGGTGGATGCATCCTCATGCTTCCAAAAACATATCACCACTGTTCATGCTATTTCCAAAATCCCAGTGATTCTGCTAGGAAACATACTGAATAAGGGTGCCATGTACTTTGTTTCACAGCAGTATTTATGTCCAGCAACCAACTACGAATGCTACTCTGCTCTGAAGAAAAAAAGAAAAGAAAATATTCACTCTCTATGTGCCCCTTCCCCAGTTGGAATTACTGGGATTTTTACAGTGGGGACATCCTGGAACCACATCCAAGGGGCCACATGGCCTGTAGTCCTTGAATCTTTGTTACCAAGTATAAGCCCATGGATGTTCAACAGCTGAGTGTTTCCCTAAGATGGCTTGCCCTCCTTTTCAGTTCATGGAAGACAATCACTATAGGTAGGGAAAAAGTGACTTACAGGGCAGAAGTGTGAGAACTATGTGGCTGCCCAGATGTCTGCTGAAAGAGCTTTAGTTACGGGTAAACACACTGTTCTCCTTTGTGGTCTCTGCACAGGCACACGTACAGGAGACTATGAAGCTGACCTTCCTAGAAAGTAGGGAAGATACTTCAACATGATCAGAGCCTAATGAGCTGCTTTCCAAAAGGCTGCATCAGCTTGGCCTTAACAAAGATGTAGTGGTTGATAAAAACTGATATTGGAACTATGTAACAATTCTACAAAGGTTCAGGATGCAGCCACTTCACAGTAGGGTTCTGAGTAGAATGAGATCAAAGCTCTTTCACTGCTGGCTGGTAAACTAACTCTTAACATGGCATAATATGAGAAACAACACACTTAAAAAGGTGTTGGAAATTGAGCTTGGTTCCTTCATTAAGGCCAGAGTAGCAAATCAGAAGATGCTACTCTGATACAGTTTGCACATATTCAAATTTAGCATGATTCCAATAGACCAACTGGAATATGGGAAAAACTACGTGTAACAGTTGCCAAAGAAAGCTTGATAATGCTTTAAGTAGAAAAAATACATCTCTTTTCAACATCACCCTGTCCCAGTGGGAAAGACAAAGGAGGTCATACTGAAGCACAGTAATCTTCCTATGCTACCTAGCTGATGCAATAACCACCAAAAAGGCTCCCTTCTAAGAAAACAGAGAGAAATCATGAGTGGCCAAGATGATGACAAGGTGGTTCATAAAAAAACAAATGGCTAACTCCAAGAGAAATTGGAGCTGCTAACTATTTTTTCTCCTAAGGATCTACACTGCATCTACAATCTCTGGTTAAAGAGCAAAAATGAACCTAAAACCTGTGAGTGGAAGAAACAACTGAAATGTTTATCTTCAACAAAAGGGATTAAAGTCTTTCAAGGCAGAAATCAACTCAATATTCATCAAGATGAACATAGAACTTGTGTCTATCAAGGCAGATAGGAAACTAGAGTCTGACATATACAACAGGTTGAAAATTTCTACTTGCATTCATAGTGTTTCTAAGGTTCTAAAGAACCCTTCCCCAAACTTTTGCTTCAATTTTGCATTCTAAGTCTTGGTAAACAGTTTCAGTGCTCCATATTTGAAAACACTTCATAGAAAATTCAGGCACAAAATTTTGGCCCTTCTGAAAGGATCTAGAAGAATGTTAGCAGACCAGTAATATATTACTATCTTGAATGTGATTTGCATGTGTGACGACTACAAGAGGCATGCCCAATTACCAAAAATCTGTTAGTCTCAAGCTCTAGAACAGTGGTTCTCAACCTGTGGGTCCCCAGATGTTTGTGGACTTCAGCTCCCAGAAGCCCTGAGCATTGACCATAGTGGCTGGGGCTTCTGGGAGCTGAAGTCCACGAACATCTGGGGACCCACAGGTTGAGAACCACTGCTCTAGAACAAGGCCCGTGGGCCAAATCCAGCCCATCAGACCATTTCATCTGGCCCTCGCACCTCTCCTGCAGCTGCAGCACTCCTCCCACCTGGCGAGCCTGATCCCCACATTGCAGGCCCTCAGTCACCAGTATTCTGAAAAGGGGCCCAGCAGCCAGCAGTCATGATCTATTTCTACTTCTGGCTGTTCCTCTGTCCAAGTCCTGCCACCAGAGCATCGCCACGGGTTACCATGGCAATGCTGTACACAGCTCACAAGAGTTGGACAGAGGAGCAATGAGAAGTAGAAGTAGATCGCGAGTCCTGGCTGCTGGGCCCCTCTTCAGAATACCAGCAGCTGAGGGCCCACAATGTGGAGATTGGGCTTACCAGATAGAGAGAGGGGTGGGGTGGGAGCAGAAAGAGAAACAGGGGAGTAGGGATAGCATAAAGAGGCACAGAGAGGGTCTGGAGAGCTGAAAGAGGCATAGAGAGGGTCTCAACTGGGACCAAAAAGTTAAACAAAGTTCATGTAATAAACAGTGCTTGGTAATATCTGTCTGATGACTAAAAAAATAACTTTCTGTTTTCAAAACTCATTTTTCAGTAAATTGTACAATAGGTGTATACGTGAATATTTGCTTGCCATTGTTTTTCCTAGACTTTTAGTTTCAGAGCTAGTTATTACTAAAACCAGTAACAATTGAATGAAGAGGCAATTATTTAATATGATAAAAGAGTAGATACATTTATATGGTCTTACAGATACAACCAGTCCTTTGAGGGCAAACATAATGCTGATGCGGCCCTAGATGAAATCTAGAAGATCCCAATGAGATTCTGACCTCTAGGGGACAGATGAGCAGCCAATAATACTTCCATCGTGCCTTGGCAGAGCGGCTGGTAAAAGGCTCTCTTCCATGTTCTAACTGTCATTGCTCTGGCCTCTATGAGAAAGAAAAGTAGCCAAGCACAGCTCCATTGTACCTTCGCCCAGCTGCTACTGAAAAAGCCCTCCCATCTATATTCCAACTGCCATTGCTCTGCCTCGGAGGGAAAGAAGAGCAGCCAGCATATGCTGGACTTACTTCCCTCCACCACTGCCATTCCCCTTTCTTTATATATCATGTCTTATTTAGACTGTAAGCCTCAAGGATGCACAGCAATACTTAAAAAAACACCCCTCTGTTATTGTTTGAACGGGTAAAGCAACAGACTACTGACAAAAAGTATCAGACATGGTGGAGGCTGGTTTTAATGAATCCAACTAAGCGACATGCTTAACTTATTTCGAAAAAATCAACTATGCTGTCACACATGTACATACTTAATACGGAACAATGAACTCTTAGAAAAGAGTTGTACTGGATAAGTGCTATAATGGGACATAATGCTTCACAGGATATTGTACACTGATGCCTCCTACTCTGTTCATTACTGCAGCTACACAGACTGTATTCGCCAGTGTATAAGACGCATCCATGTATAAGATACACCCCATTTATACACCGGCAAATAACATTTGCCGGTGTATAAGACACATCCCATTTTCAAACAGTATTTTTCAGGGAAAAAGTAAGTCTTATATGCCAGCAAAAACAGTATTTCTCCTGAGCTAAAGGCAACCTAGTTCTAAAGACTGGAGGGAAAAAATGTGAAAGGTACTTTTAAAAACAATATTTATAAATATAAGCCTAATGGTCACAGAATTTTGGCAGGAAACCACCCAGAACAGCTGAAAGAGTGATGGTTCATATTTCTGGCTCTCATTCTTGTCCCTTCAAAAAGGCAGTACACACAAGAGTCTGGAAGCTCTCTTCATACACCTGCACCATACACTTCAGCCTTTAGTGTCTCACAGCTGACCCTCCTCTACTTTTGGCAAGGAACTGCAACTGCTGCTCCACAAGAAGTGCTTTGGAATTAATTCTTCTAAAGGCAAAACAAAGTAAAACTCATGAAGAGCAAAACAGAACACCAAAATGATGCAGAACAAAGATTTATAGTACAATTGTACATTTCGAAAGACAGAGGATACAATTTATGAGCAGTCTTGAATGACTTCTGTACGATGAGAGAATGAAAAGACTGGGACTGTTTAGTCTAGGAAAGAGAGTAGTAAGATGAGGAATTGATCAAAAGCCACAAAATAACAAATGGTTGAGGGAAAAGTTAGACTACAATTTAATGGCTTCTATAAAAACAGAAAGATGACAAATTTACAAGCAATAACAATTTCTATACCTCTTAGGAAAGTATCACAGTATGCTGAGACCAAATGCTTAGAACAACGTAAGATTGTTCTCATCTTCAAAACAGTTAAGCTGTTGTTATTGGAAAGGGAAGTTATAAAAGAAATCTGTCTTGCTTCTAGAAGCAAACTGTACCATCACATTGTATAATGAAGAATAGACTTCCAGAAAGATGTAAGATAGTTTAACTTTAATCTCTCTGTGAACTACTTAGCAGCACCAATGGTCTGATAAAGGACACATCATTATTTTTAATTTTTAATTGATCAGCACAGCCAGGCACCCTATAGTGCAGAATATTTACTGTGATTATTCTTGTTATTTTGGGTTTTATTATTGCTTTGTTTTGTTTTTACTTTGTTTTTAACAATGTTTATTAGCTACCATTAATCACTGTATTTTAATAGAAGGGCAAGATATAAATAAAATAAAATAAAATAAAAATGATGTTACATTGTTTTTTTCTCCCAAATGCATATTAGAAAGCTGGGAAGTTATTTTTTGCTCATGGAAAGCAATGTAGCCCTGACAAACATGACAGACATGTCCTCTGGATTTTGTACAACAAAGGTTTCTTTTTTAAAATCTTTTTTAATTTCTCTAAAAAAAGTTACACAGTACAACAGAGATGGATCAAAGTCCTCATAGAGAAATCGGAGACATCTGGACTTCACATTCTCTCTTCTATACTTTTCAGCAGTGAATTTTTATTAGAAGAATACAAACTTACTTGGAAATCCTCTGAGAAGCCACTTTCCTGATAACTGCCTGTCTGTGGCTTGCTGGGGGCTTTGGGACCAAGTGTGAGGATGCACTCTGAGATGGCATTACTTTGTGCAGACTGCAGGCCTTCTGGCTGCTTGAAATGGCACTTGATGTTCTATGGGCAGCAGAACCTGATGACAGAGTCATAGAGCTGACGCTGGAAGTTGGGAAGCTGGCAAACAAAGCCTAGTGGGAAAGGAAAGAAAAGGATAAGATTTAATGTATTTGTTCTTTATGACTGGATGGGACAGTCCATGGAATCAGATATTCAATCATCTCTTTTCTAACACTTAAATTTACCATGAAATTGTAAATTTTATGCATTGCTTATTCCAGAGTTCAACATGCAATGAAAAATGCTTAAACTTGCACTTCCCCACCCCATGATTGAACTTCTGATACCTTCAAGATTCTTGCTTGGCAGTGCCTCTGCATCTTCCTTAATTGCATGCAGACAAGCAGCTCTGTCACCCAGTGGGAAGAGTCAACAAAGCAACTTTTAAACAGCATGACTGTCAGAGGATGAAGAAAGGTCAGGGCTGTTTTTCTTGGGGGCACCAGACATCCAAAAGGCTTTTGTTTCTCTTTGTGATGTAATCCTGGCTACTCTAGAGTGTAGCCAACACACTGAGGGAGGGAGCTGATACTGGCCCCAGCCTCTGGGTTCAGCTTCAAAGAAAATTATCCCATTGTGAACCCCTTCAGTGTATGCTGAGAAGCCAAGAGGAGCTACTCTACAAACAAGACAGTAGCAAATGAGGTCATAAGGTTTGACCACACAGAGCAGGGAAGCAGAGATGGGAAAATAACACATATAAGTTTTTTTTAATGAAAAGTACAATGGGAGAAGGAGCACAAGACAAATTTAGACATAAAACAGGAGACCTACCCTCAGTTACCTTATGAAAATTCCCTCACAATATCTAAGAGGCTGGAAATCTGTACGGAATTCTAAAAAGTGTGTCCTGGGTATGGAGTGTGCTGTGTAAATATTATCACAGAATTTTTAAAAACCAAACAAATCAGAGTTCTGCTCAATGGTTGAAATAATTCGTTCTGATTGCTGCTGCTCCCCGTGAACGACACTCAAAAATAAAAAGTGACCATAATCTTCTGCTGGCGAGAAAGTTAGCACCTCATGGCTAATAAATAAGGGTTTTTGTCTTGCACAGAAAACTGCAGTTAATCTATATGAAGAAAGTAATCAACTAGAATTGTTGAATTGTGTCCTCTTCATAAATGCTGTCCTCTTCACTTTAAGTATTTTGAAGAAGTTTAAGCTGCTGTACAGCTGGACTGGTATTGTTTTAAATTATAAAATCTTATTAAAACATTTTGAGAAGTATTCTCCATATACAAAAGAGATGGAGATTACAGAGACTAAACAGCAATTCATGTGTACATATGGACTGAACAATTTGTTAGTTTAGGCAGTAATACTGGAACAAATACGATAATCATTAATTTACACGTGAACATTTAGTTCCATCAATTCAATCATTCTTTTCTCTATCAACAGAATAAAGTTTAAATTTCTCAACCCCCTTATTAGAATTTAACATACTTTAGCTGGTATCCTGTGAGTGACTTATGCATGCAATAAGTGCAGCTTATACGCTCACAGTCCTTTATGGATGGGGCATAGAGTGCTCTTCTTTAGTCCCTATGCTCCATCCAAAAGTCTCCTATGTAAAGCAACTGTTAAACTCTGTGAAGGGCTGCTGCTGCTCTTTCTCTGAAAAGCTTTGGGAAAAGAGGGGGAAAGGTGATTTAGATCAAGAAGACCTGACTGTTCTGAACTACAGGGGAAAGTGAAAGTTGGATTCACTTCATTTGAGAGCATATCCTAATTTTGCCCCCCTCCCCCAGCCAAGCTGAGCCTGGCTGCTTCTCTATGATCTGAACTGCCTCCTCTCATCCTTTCCTGCTGGTAAGCGAGAGCACCTAAGTCTTGGGAGAATTGCCGAATTGCCACTGCTTCTCATTCCCTTCTGAAGTTTCATCCATCTTCCAGCATTACAGTCAGCCCTCCTGATTTGCAAGTTTCACTTTCATGTATTTGATTATTTGCAAGTTTCTCCAAACATTGCTCTCCCCACCTGAAGTGCTTCTTTTCCAGGTGAACCTTCCCTCTCAGCGGCTCTGATCAGACCACACAGCCCTTTAAAAACCCACCTCTGGTCCCCCTTCACCAGCCGCTGCCCAGGCAGCTGAGGACAGCTCGCAGTCTGATTTCTCAGCACCACAAACCCTCTCCTGATGCCCCCCCTACACCTAAGAAAGGAGATGGGCAAGACAGAGGAAATATAGAGCCACCATGCTGACTCCCCTCTTTTCCTGACCTGTTTTGTACCCTTTCTTCCCACCACGCCTCAGTCCCCTTCCTGCAGACGCACACGTGTTCTGATAGTTGTGATTTTTCCACTTTTACAACGGTCCTGCACCCCTAACCCTAGCAAATGTGGAGGGACAACTGTACTTCTGTGTTGGTGTTTCTGACTGAAATTACACATTTTTTTTATCATTTCATGTCAGGTCATGACAAACACCACCAATTCATCTAAAAGTCCACACAGAAAGGAATCAGAGCCATATAACTTGTTTATGGCTTTTTTTTCTCATCCTCACATTTAAAGAGAAAAGGATGTATTCAACCATGTAATTTGTCCTGTATTCTGTTAGAAAATCTAACAGATCCACAAACTTATACTTGGGTTGTGAGCCCTACAGTAAGACATCAAGCATTTCAAAAGCCTGAAAAGCACCTAGCATATAAAGACCACCTTAATCTGTACATTAACAGCCGTTTTCCTTGTCAAAAGTATTGTTCTCTAAAAGTTGCCTAGACATTTATTAACGTATCAAGAAATATTGAAATAGGAAGGGGACAAACCAAGGATGCAAACAGCAGAAGAACTGAAGACTGATGGACATGATTTAAACTGGTTCCCATGGTGACAACTTAAAGAAAGATTTAAAATGGATCAAAAACTGTATGGTTTTGAGAGAAAAGAGAACGAATTGGATTTATTGATGAAAGGAAGTCAAGAGAAGAGAATTTCCAAATTTTACAAGTTATTGTTAAAAAGAGAAATGGAACCAGACGTAAAGATACAATGGTTAGATGGGCTCAGAATATAGGACATCCAATTGAATTAGAAGCCTGGGAGAAAGCATGGAAAACTGACATAAAATTTACCCCAAAATTTAAACTGAAGAGAAAACTTTTATAAAATGCTTCACAGATGGTATATGACCCCAGAAAGATTACAAAAAATAACCAAAAATGGGAATATAAAGTGTTGGAAATGTGATGAAAAGAGTGGGTCCTTTTTTCATATGTGATGGACTTGGAGGAAGGCAAGAAAGTTTTGGAAAGGGATACATGACGAAATTCAAAGAATATGTAAGCTGAATTTTGAAATGAAACCGGAATTTTATTTGTTAAATATGTTACGGCCACAAAGAGAGATAAGTCAACAGAAGATGTTGTTATATTTGATAACAGCTGTAAGGTTGATATATGCAAAATACTGGAAAGAAAAGATAGATATTGATTTAGGAGAGTAGAAAGTAAAAGTTCTGGATATGGTAGAAATAGAAAAATTAGCATTCTCTTTGAAAAATAAACCTATCCAGAACTTTGAAAGGGAATGGGAAGGAGTTTTGAACTGGATAAAAATATAGATATATAAGATATACAAGATGTACAAGATGTATAAGACGTATAAAGAAATGAAAAGTGTAATTTTTCTCTTCTGTTAATGGAAATGTAATTGTTCTTCTCTTTGTAAATGGAAACAAAACAGATTCAACTGGGGAAATACAAGCATAGAAGTGGAGGTGGGAGTGGGGTGCATCTGTTAAACAGTGTATATCCACTATATCTTTTTTATGTTATTAAACTTTTAATAAAAATATTTTAAAAATATAAAATAAAAGTTGCCTAGAGTGTTTTGACTGTCCAGAATCTAGTGCTGGTACATAAAGCTATATGGATATGGGCCAAATCAAGTCATTTCATATCTCCCATGGGTCTCTGACAACACCTTTTTCTCCTTTGCAATGGACCCTGTTGTCCATTGGCATGGAGTCTCCCTATCATAAGAGTTTCAGGTGGCAAGCAAAAGGAGCACAGTAACCACGACAGAATGTTGGGAGGGCTAGCCTTGAAAAGTAGCTTATAAGTAGTAATATATTTTCTTTTCCATTCCAAAGAAATTTTTTTCTTGAAGATTGTTCATGCACAAGTAGCAAAGAAATCAATCCTGATGGAAATTTAAGTATGTTTGTATGTATGAGAGTGTGTGTGAGAGAGACAGAGTGACAAGAAAGAACAAATGAAGAAGACATGTGCTTAAGGTGGGGAGGAGGAGAGAGAGAGGGGTGTCTATGACTGGCCAATGGCTAATTTAGTTCAGCAGTACGGTGCCTATCCAGAAAGACATGCCCCTCCCACGTATCCCTAGGCTAGAATGAGCCTGTTCCCCTTTCCATATGACTTAACACACATCAGTAGGACCTTCCCTGCCAAGTTTCCCATCTAGAATACTAGAATAGCAGTAAACACAGAGAACCAGCCTTTGCTTGCATTCTGCACAATGGCACTGCTGTTACTTGCTCATGCAATGCCCATGGATGAATAAACAAATTCAAACCACACATTACAGGGAAAAGGGGAAAGAACAGCTCACAGTATACTGCTCAAGGCACCTTTCAACATAATTAAATATAAGGGACAATTCCATAAAAGTACTGACATCTAAGCATCAGGAAAATAAATGATTGTCTCACCAGGGCATTCCCCACCAATTATATGAATAGGAACACAACTGTCCACATATTCCAAGCAAAAAGCACACCTGGGTTTTGATCCCCCTGCTTCAGAAAATTCTCTGGTGTTTGTAATCTCAAGCTACTTCAAATGTCTGGAGCATAGAATAATAAAAAGACTATATAGATACCAAGGCAAAAGACCCTAGGAATAACAGGGATGTCTGATTTGAAACAGGTACCATCTGCTGAGTGGGCATGGATGCAAACTGGGGCTCCACTGTGTTATTTTGTGATTAGATGGCATTTGTAGCCAGAAATACTTCCTTACAGTTTCAGTTGGTTTTTATAGCTGCACTGCATGTGAAGTCTCATGACAAATATAGGTCAATGTAGCAAGTTTAACATGATACACCTTGAAACAAAACATGGAAGTTTTCAAACTATGAATTTCTGTGCTTGGAGCCTCACAGAGTCTTCACCTTACCATGATAGATTGTTCTGGAGTGTGCAAGAAGGGACAGCTGACACTTCTTACAGGGGAGAAGCTTCCTGACCCTCAGACCAGACTAGTAGAGCACAGTAAGAATACCTCAACCCCCTTTCTACTTTCTAAGTAGAAAACAGAAAAAATTCTGCCAACTGGCATACAAGTATGAAGTTGACTCACTTGAATAAACACAGAAAGCAAGAAAACCTCTGGTCTCTACCTACCTATGCACATGTGCATAGCAGTGGCTGAAACTCTAACCACAGCAATATCTCCAAAATCATCTCTACCTACCAAAGAAATCAACTTGTCGGTCCCTGGACCAGCTAGGAGGAATACCCTTCCTAAGGCCACAAGAAACAGGAAAAGAAAGAACGCACATTTATGTTTTTATCAGTATCTTGCAGAGGGCATTCTTTCACTCCAGAACGTGGCAGACTAGTGAACAGAGAGCATGGATTAAACGAACCAGCATTCTAAGGCAGCAATGCCTTCTGCAGGACTTTGTGGAAAAACTGCTTCAGATGTCCCGTGTATTTTATTTACCGTTGTTATGTGTCTTCAAGTTGATTCTGACTTATGGCAACCCTGTCATAGGGTTTTCTTGGCAAGATTTATCCAGAAGAGGTTAGACTGAGAGAGTGTGACTTGCCCAAGATCACATTGGGTTTTCATGACTAAATGGGGGTTTGAATCCTGGAGTCCTACCCCGGCACTCAAACCACTACATCATGTTGGCAATCTGCTGTAACTTGCATGGACGGAAGTCCATATAGCTGCTTTACATATGTCAAGAACTGTGAAATCTCCTTTATAGAATGCTAAAGAAACTGCCCTCATAAACAATGAAGTGTGGTTTTCTTAGGTAGATACTTATTTAATTTATATCCCATCTTAGTCCTAGCACAGGATTCATACTTTCCAAGGAGTCAAGACAGGCTAAAAGTATGCATTGTTTCAGACAGCTGGTACTGGTAGATTTAGATCACTTACCACCCAGAGCCTCTTCCTTAATATACACTGCACTGAGACAAAAAGAAAGCAGGGATAGGATATGTGAAAAGAGGAATTAATTTTGAGAACAACTAACAGTTTAGCACATAACATCACTTTCTAATCATGGAAAACACACATCTATGAGTCTGTTGAAACACCACTCACTTCTTAGATTTGCCAAACTAGTGTTAGGGTTACCACAAAAGACTGTCTTGAAACTGAGGAGCTTCAGGAATGAAAGGATATAGGCTTAAAAGTGCTTTCTATAACACTCCAGTTTAGATTCAAGATTGGAAAACATGAAAAGCCAAACGACAGCCCCCTGAAGGAATGTTTTCAGAAGGGGACAAAATGAGACTAAAAGTTTCTCTTCATATATTAGCACACTGCTGAGTGTAGCTGCTTGTCTTTGACTGTGTTGCTACTCAACTACTTTCCAATCTCAGATTCCCCCAAAGGCTCAAACGTTGTAAGAGAAAAAGTCCCGGTGTTGTCTCAATGCTAGACAAAGAAGGCTCTCCAAAGAATATTGCAAATTCAATTTATGGAATCTTTAATGGAAAACATGAGCATAGTTAAAAAAACAGTTTCTAGATATCTCTATTTCATAAAATATGGAAAAGGTACAGAAAAGTCAACCAAGATTATCAGGAGGCTAGAGTGACTCATCTATGGGGATAGCTTACACTTTTGGGATTTTTTAAGTTGAAAAAGGCAAAAATATATGGGTGAAATATGACAGAACCAGGATAAAGTTTACTCCGTCATGAATTTCATAATACTAAAAAGCAAGATAACTCAATGAACTCAATGATGCTGAATTGTGGGAGATACAGGAGAAGTACTTCTTTACGGTACAGTACATAAACTCTGGAAGTTGTGACCACAAGATGTAGTGAGGCCCACCAACTGTGGAGGGCTTTAAAAGAAGACTACACCAATTCAAGGCTATGAATAGTTATTAGGCACAGCTACCTTCAAAACAGAAGAAGCATCAGAAGGAACATTGGATATTGAGGAATAACAATGGAAAAATGCTATTGAATTTGTGTCCTGTTTGTGGCCTTCCCATAGGAATCTGGTTGGCTACCGTAGAAACAAGATGCTGTACTTCATAAACTTCTATTCTCACCCAAGTTATTGTGTCTTTAGACAATGATAACTGGACTATGTTCATATACTTGCCATTGAAACTTTTAATGTAACTTGTATTTGCTATTGTAACTTGTAGTTTTATTCATTCACTTGTAGAATATTTTATATCACACCTTTCAGATTGGATTCAAGGTAGAAACATATCATCTGGCTTTCCCAAACTGTAACTGAACTGTAGGAAACCCAGAATGATGCATCAAAACTATTAATTGGCATTAATATTAAAGAGCATAAAACTCAGAACTGGTCTCCTCCTTTACAGGGGCTGCTATTCTGACAACATTGTGAAAAACCCCACTCACACTTTTCCTGAGTACCAACACAATCTTGAGACTCACAGCAGCATGAGAGATGCAACCAGAAACCACTAGCATGAGAAATGCAACTGGAAATCTCCCAAGGAGGTTGGAGAATGAGTATTTATTGTCTCTATAACCTGCAATAATAGGACATCAGATGCGGTAGTTGCTGAATCATTAACTAACTGACTCAGAATTAAAAGTTAGAATTCGTTCAAGATTTCCCCAGTATTTCTGACATCTGCATGAGTGTATAGCTATCTATTCACATATCTAGACCTCTGCATAAACAATTCTGAAGAGATGGAAATCATACATATTAAAAGATACATACAACAGAGGGATATTAAGAGAACAACCTAAGATAGAAACAAAATGCATAAATGCTAGGAACTGGCTTATAATGAGTCAGGCTATTAACCCACCTAACTCCATACTGTCTGTACTGAGCAGCAGCAGTTTTGGGCAGGAGTCCTTCCCAACCCTACCTGGAAATGCTAGGGATTCAACCTGGGGCCTTCTGCAAACAAATCATTTACTCTATAACAGATGTATGACTCTTCCCCTACAAACCAGAATCATCCTGATGCAGAAATACCCAAAGCATTCTAAGAGTCAGAAGCAACCCTGACATGGATGCAACACAAAGTGAATCATCCCTTTGCAACATGCTTGTTACAGAATTCAGAAAAAAAAGCTTTTCAAAAAGGCCTGCTGACAATATAATCCAGGTCCCACCCCCCCACAACACCTCCTGACAACCTTCTGGAGGTAGCGTGTTCGCCATTACTCCTGTCTTCAGAGTGCAAATCAACAATTCTCACTTTCACCCCATGTCAGACTACACTACTACTGCTACTTAAGATTTATATCCTAGGCACTATACAGAACTCAAAGGGCATAAAAATCCACTTTGAGAGTAACTGATTTATGAGGAAGAAATAAAGAAGGGAAAAAAGCAGGCGGGAGGGAGGGAAGACTGAGATAGAAGTTCCCAAACTATGAGCCACACAAGTCAGTCCCCATTCCTTCTCCTCAGCTGTTACACTAAAAATACATTAAATGCATTCCTAGCATGATTCTTCTACGTGGATACTAAAGTCACTTCTCAAATAAGTTATGGTACTGTAAGTCAAAGGCAAAACAAACCCTGAAAATGGCAAATGTAAAGCATCCCAAAGACAGTCATGCAAAGTAGGGCAGGGGCAGCTAACAAAGACACTTGGGGGAAAAAAGGTGAAGAAGGGCCAGAATGTATGAGTTTCCATTTGTTCATTTTGATGATGTGGACAAGCTGCTTTGGGAGATGATCAAGAGGGCTTTAAACTAAATCACTGAGCAGCTGGAGATGATAGCTCAAACATAATAAGTCCAAAGGCAAGCTTGAAAAACAAGGATGTGTATTCTAGACAAGAAGCTAGGGACAAAATGAGTAAGTTAGTAAGTGAGAAGAAAGTTTAAAACGCTATACATCAGAGCACAGAGTTTGGGAGACAAACAAGATGAACTTGAAGTCCTAGTGAAGGAAGGTAGATATGACTTTATAGGCTTAATGGAGATGTGGTGGGATGTCTCCTATGATTGGAATATTACAACAGAAAGGTATAACCCAGTGGTGTCCAACCTTTGGTCCTCCTGATGTTTGGGACTTCAACTCCCAGGAACCCTAACTACGTGGTTAACAGTCAGGAATTCTGGGAGCTGAAGTCCAAAACATCTGGAGGACCAAAAGTTGGATACCACCGGTATAACCTATTAAAAAAAAAATAGATGTGGCAGAAAAGGAGGTAGATAGCATTACATGTCAGCAATAAATTCACTTGTAAAGCAATCCGTGACAGTGGTCATAGTGGACCTCTTGACAGTATTTTGGTAAAAATAAATGGAGAAAGAAATAAATGCAACAAATAAATGCAACACTAGGGCAGGAATTTATTACAGGCCACCTAGTCATCCTTCCTCTAAGATCATCTCCTGTGGAAGATTAAACTGGACACAGTGGTTAATGCTTTAGTTAAGCTACTACAATGCATTTCATGTGGGGCAGCCCTTGAAAAAAGTTCAGAAACTGTAGTGCATTACACGTAGAGTGCATTACAAGAGTCTAAAATGCAGCAGGCAGACCACATACCACTGTTCTTACAAGAACTGCATTGGCTTCCAAGTTTGCTTCCAAGCTCAATTCAAGATGCTGGTTTTGACCTACAAAGCCTTAAATGGCCTGGGGCCAGAATATCTGACTGCCTTCTCCCATATAAGCCTGCCTGAAATTTGCGATCCTCAGAGAGGACCCTGTTGCACGTCCTAACACACTGTGAGATCAGGTTGGTATGCACATGTAACAGGGTTTCTCTAACAGCAGCACCCTAATTGTGGAACTCCCTGACAAACAAAGTTAGGCTGTGAAGTAGTTGCTCCTGACATTTCTCTTGCATCTGTGGCTGACATCTCCAGAGGATCCTCTGAAGATGCCAGGCACAGATGCAGCCAAAATGTCAGGAGCAAGTACTAACAGAACATGGCCTCAAAGCCCAGAAAACCCACAACAACCTATGAAGTTAGGCTGGCTCCACCTGTTTTGAGCTTTCAGCAGGCAGCTGAAACAGTGCTGTTCTGTGTGGCCCTTGCTGTTTGAAACTTCTATTTTGATTTGTTTAAAATTATATTTTAGGATTATGTTTAGACTGTTTTAAATAGTTTTTAGAAAGTGTTTTAATGTGCTTTATTCTTTTAAAATCTTTGTACCGTTCTAAATTGCTTTTATTTGTTGTGCATTGCCTCAGGAGCCTTTGCGGGCTGGGAGGTGATATATAAATACCTTAAATAAATACATTAATAAACAAACTCCTTAATTTTGGTGAGCATGGGCATATGAACAGTATTTTGAAAGACATTCACATACAATAAACTCTACAGGTGATTTCCCACAGTGAGTAAAAGTAAAATGCAAACTCCTTCCCAAACTAGTCCTCACAATAACCCTGGTAGGTCCATCATTATGGTTTCAAATTTAGAAATCAAGAAAGTGAAGGTCAGAAACAGTTACTTTCCCAAGACCACACAGTGAGGCTGTGGCAAATGAGGAAAGGATGGACAGTAACAACTTGAGCTAGACCTTGTACGCTATAACCCATTAAGATGGGTTTTAATAGACTTAACTGTTCTATTTCATTGTAGTTTACAACATTACTTAATGATTTGTGAACCTTCAGTATTGCATACTATAATTGAATACGTAACGGCACTGGTTATGTAGACTTTTCTTTTATCGCCTTGTGTCAGCATGCAGAATTATGGCTAACTAGTTACTGAGGAAAAGAATGGCTCATTCACATTTCTTTGCTTTTGACATTTAAATTATAGTAATCATATGTTAAACTGAATTCATCTATAGTGTGCACAGTTAAGAGGCTCTGCATTAAAACTCCTTTCTTCAATAATGGAAACTTCAGTCCTGCCTGAGCCTGCGGCATGGCAAGGATCTCTACAACGACAACTCTGAATGGCTGCGCTCTGAGAGAGAAAGGGAGGGAGTGTGGGGGATGCAAGCAGAGGTTTAACAAAGAATCACTTTAACAGAAACTCCTGAGTAATGGCTTTGCCCCAAGCCAAGAACAACATCATCTCGATGTCAGCAATTAGAAGAAAGATCAGCTAGGAAGCACGGCCCCCTTCAAACCTCTCACAGGCACAGCTTTCCTCACAGGGCTACCCTGAGCTGAGCAATGTGTATGTGGGGCCGTTTGGACAGAGATTAAAAATACCTTACTATTTTTCCTTGGCTGGAACAGAGCAGAGCGTAAATGAAAGGGCAGCACACAGCAGACCCTGACAAACAAGTAGGAGTTATCAAACAAGGGAACTTTTCTAGAAGTTACCTTTCTAAAGAGCATTAAGAAACTCTATCATGTGTTATGTTCTTTTCCAATTAATTTGAATTTGTATGATACAATGAGAGAGTAAATCAATAACATTTCATATCTGCCTATTTGGTAACAACTTGCTCAACTGACACCTTAGACCGGAATTACCGTTTCAGAACATGGGACTGATTAATTACAATAATGTCTGAAGTAAAAAACTCCAGACAGATAAGGAAAAGAAACAGTCCAAAAAAATCAATTTGATATAAAATATGAAAAACAATACCTCTCATTTTAGTGATGCAGCAGGTAAACAAGCTTTTGAATTATGAGGAGCAAGGCAAACCATTAACAAATAGCTCACTCTACTGAATGCACAGAATGTGTCCTAGATTAGGAAGTAAGAGAAAGAAAGGTAATCTTGTCTGCAGCATTCAAATTGAACTTTCAGTGAATGCATTTTAAAATGGAAAAAGTGCAAGAAAAAGTTGGTGTTTTTGGATTTTGGGCTCTTGCTTCATCTCCTGGCACAAAGGGGAAAAATCCAATGGTATGTGGATTGTTACTCCGTGCCATCCAGAGAAAATTGTTTATAAGCAGCACTTTCTGTAAGGTTTTACAAACAAATGTGATCCAATCTACAAAGGTCTGGTTGCCCCATCACTCTCAGTTTTTGCTTGCTTTTTTCTACAAAGTGTTTGCTGCCAAGTCTTCCCACTTTTGCCCTCCATTTCTTATTTCATGATAAAATCTTGCAAAAAAAAAAAAAAATTCACAGTTTGCAGGAATTTGTGCAAATGAAAAAAGCTGCGGTTTTCTTTTTAGTGTATTGCTATTTTCTATGAAGAGCTCTTGCCCATGTATGGAACCCTATAATAATACTTTGTCTAAGCTAGCTTCAGTCATAGTAGTCACCTGGTGCCGGGCTCGGCTCTGGTCCAAAAGCTGTCGGGACTGACACTTCTGCTGTTGGAGTTGCTGAAGGGCAAAATGGAGCTGATAGCTGCCGGTGCTAGGTGGAGCCTTGGGATGCACTGGTTGGCTTCCTATCAACTTACTGTGTATGCTGTTCTCTGCATCTCCTTCCCAGGCAAAGCTGTCACTCTCCAGGGCCCTGAAATAAGAAAGATTTCACTGTAAAGGTTTAAAGTCTTATCACAGCTAGCTTGTATATGAAGAGAGAAAATGCCCAAAGGCCTTCCTTGCTGCTGCCTAAAAAATCAAGCGACCTGTTACTAGCAAAGACGTCCTATAACAAAAAAGTCCTAACTTCACCTTATGCTGAGTGCCATTTCAAGCTAAGCTAAAGAATGTCACAAATTTCAACCATTTATTTATTATGGTTTGAAACCAGGAGTGGGTTTCTGAGTCAACTCTGCCCCCTCTGGACTCACAGAAAGTTGCATACACCTTGCCACTGCTGCAGTTCAAGAGCGTATCGTGCTGCTCCCTTTTAATCGCAAATCAGAAAAAGTCATTCAGACAAGCAGGAGATGCTATTTTTAAAAGGGGTTTTCCTTGTTAGCTACATATTTTCATCAGCAAACATACATACATATAAAAAGGATCAAATAAAGAAAATATCTTGAAAACATGCAGAAAATTCTTTTTAAAAACAACTTTTAGTAATCTGCAGCCAAATTGCAGCAGCATTGTTTTTGAGAAGGGGGTGGACAGCTACAAAAAGAGCTTTGGGTCTACATGCAACTTCTAGGCCACATATTGTCAACCCTGATCTAAATTCACAAAACTATTAAACAAACTTACACTTATTGCTTTCATGCTCCTAATATGACTGAAAATGCACAGCATAGAGAGATAGTAAGCGTCATCTTTAGAGAAACACTTCTACAACTGAATTTCAACATAGTCATTCTGAAATCTCAAGTAACTGTAAGGAAAAAAACATGAACAGGTGTTCTTCAAGATGGGAGGAGGTAGGTCAATATCATTTCAGATACTCTTGTCAGTTGCAAAGTGACTCTTCCTGAGGAAACGTCCTCCATTTTCCAAGAACCAGTTGGAAAACCACAAGAATACTAGGCTCTATCAACTACTCGATGAGCAGAAACAGTAGAATAGAAGATAATTAGGATCTTCTGGGATATAGTCTATTTAATATCACATGTCTACTATCTGAAGAGGTGGCACAAAAATCACTGAAAGATAGACTGCCCTTTTCTTCTCCTCAAAGAAGAGGACTTGCAGTAAAACAGGTATGGTTCTCTCATCCCTATTTCTTTGCAGAGGAACAAAAATTCTTTATTCTATATTTGTTGTCTGTATTTAGCTCATTCCTTAGAGTTTATCATTTAGGTACCCTGATCTCTTGAGGTTGCAAATCTGTTTTGAACCCAAACAGCGTTTCTGGAAAACTGAAAATCTGGTTTTATTACAAGGACTGAGTACAGCCCACAGGGGTTAGGAAGGTGAGTGTGAAAATGGTTTGGGAGCTGAACTTGAACCCACCACAGTTTCCCACCTCTGCTTTAGTGGCAGTATAACCATAGGCTCAGACACATATCTTTAATACAGAGTTGTTATGAAAATGGTGACTAGCAGGTAGGTTAAGCAATACTATTCTTTTAGGGAAGCATCAAATATATAGATGGAAAGAGAATGAACATTTCCTGTTGCCACCTAGAATGCTGAGGATCCACAGTCCTACTTTCTCAGAGAATCAAAGGTTTTGTCAAAGCTATCTTATAAAAACACTAGAAACACTAGGAGTCTGCACCTTTCAGGAAAGGAAGCCTCTTCTAGGTGGTTGATCTGCAGCAGAGGTGCACATACAAGTGCCTTGGAAGCACCCAACGCTTTCCCCACACAGACCCTTTCCCCCTATATCTTGGAGGGAAAGGAAATTTAAACCTCTCTACCCCTGCCTGCTAGAGATGTATGTGTGGAGTGTACATATGAACAACCCTACAAGGGACTGAAAAGATTGTGCACTCTTGGCCTAGAAGCTAAAAAAGTTGACAAAATCCCATCCAAGTCTCTAGCTTCCTCTTCCCCAAAATGAATAGGCTAGATATCTTCTGATCATCACACTTCATGCTTTTTGTGTTTCACAAATGGCAGTCTCACAACCACTTAGATAAAATTGCTCTGGAAATCACTTTCCTAAGAGGAGCTTCATGGAAAGAAACAAAGGTTTTGGGACTGCCTGGTGTCTGCTGTTAAGTTTAGGTAGAAGTACTGAAACCTTCACACACCAAATCATGCCACGTCTTCTCCTATACACACACTGTGTAAGACTATTGAATAGGTAAGTGACCTCCTGAAATGTAAAAAACTGATTTAACTTTTGGTAAGAATGTCACACCGGGATAGCAGATCACCTTATATTTAAGAAAAACACAATATTCTGGGTCGGACAAAAACATCTCTAATCAGACACGCTACTAGCACAGGAGACTGTCATTGAGATAACTTTCAGTCAGTTTCTTAGATGAGATCTTGGACATGATCCTTGAAGTCCTCCCTTCTCAGTCTTTCTAATTCTTGTGGCACAGGAGATTAAGGACGACCAGCTCCTTAAGGAATCTGGAGATATCTCATGACTATACCACTTACCCCTACTCCCCAATTCAGAATCGTGTTGATCACTGCCACTCATCTCTTTGTAATACTCATGTCGGAAGCAAAGAGATATCAATGCTTGCACAGAGTAATTTCTGAAAAAGGAAAGACTAGAGAACATGCCTGCTTTTTTTTTTCACCTCCTTGTTTCTTTCTTTGATCTATGTACTCAAGCCTTTTTGCTTCCTTCCTGCCTGCAGAGGTCACTTCCCCCTTCTCCCAGAAGTAAGTTAGTCCTTTATCTGGAAAGGGAGTGTCCATGAGGCGCCTTCTCATACAGTTTACATCCACACAACAGCCTGTTTTGAGGGGGCTCTTCTACTGAAATTTAGGCAATCTTCTTTTGCTTATCTTCTCTTTTATCCCAAGATGGATTATCTGAAACAATAAATGTAAATTTACCCTTCCCCCTTTTCTATCTTACAAGAGCACCTTGAGTAGTTTCTCTTGTTTCCTACCACGAGTTTGTATTGACTGGCTATTTTAAACTCTGTTTGATATAGACACCAAATATTCCTACAACTTATACCATGATTCTCCACCCTATCCAGCAAAGTTCCTGTGATTACCTTGCACTTTACTGGAAGATGTAGATATAAAATTGGATCCTGGACAGCCCTGACCAACATCTTTAGCAGTACTGGAAATCAAGTCCCTCATGCAAATGAAGTCACATTAATGATCTCTCTCCTCTTGACATCTGAACGTTTTAATATTCTGAGGAACAATTTCTTGCTTGGAAAATGGAAAAAATCACACAGCTACTCATCTTCCAATGCTTTTATACCTTCTGCACATGGACCACTGAAATTTTCACAGGAACTGTTGCAATTACTTGTTTGATTAGTTTGCAAAGAGGTTCATAACTTGTTTCCCAAAATACTGCTGGATGATTGACCTGCTCAGCCAACCCACCACAATAGCTAATACTTTTGTCAGACACTCCACGCTGAGTGATTCCAGGTATTTCCCTACAGGGATTAGGGTCTTGTCAATCTGTAGATGCAGGGATCATGACATCATCCTGATCTGCTTGTTGCAGTGTATCTTTGCTGATGTGTTGCCTGCCCAGATACACATGTATTGACATCTGATGTATTAAATTACAATGATAAATAATTGTTGCTAGTTTTTTCCAGTCTCTCTTTCAAGTGTGAGAGTCTGTTAGATAACTACTATGCTCATCTTTCTGTACCTCTCTCTACAGACAATACATAACAGTTTAAAAACTACCCATGTACCACTCTTTTTTAAGCTTCTATTCTGAAGGTGGGTGGACTTTCTTTGCTCAGAAGGTTTTTAAACACCGGTAAAATGGTGTACATCTTAGGGGGTGCTTCACTTGTGGATTCTTCAACTGGTTGGGGGATTAGACTTGATGGACCTTGTGGATCCCCTTCCACCTCTATGATTCTATGACTGCCTCAAATTAGTAATACCTGAAATATTAACTTGTTCGTGCTTCCAGGCTATTTCAAGTGCCCAAACTACCATTTTTACTTTGTGTGCTGTGTGGCTTAGAAGGCATGTGTTCGTGGGTAATCACTCTCCACCAGGATGGAGACACTACCTCACTCCTCCAGTGACCATCTCAGTTTATCTTTGACTAAATTGACAATATAATTAGGAGAGCTAGCTTAAACTTCATGAGATCAGCTCAATAGTTTTCTGTTTCCTTTCATTCAAGAGAAACATGGAATAAGATGATGTCCAGACAAATCCACAGATGGTCCAGCTGTTGTGTTCAGAATTAAGAAGCTCATTTCCATGTTTCAGACAGGAAATGTGATTTATACATTATCTAGACCCTGGCTCATGGATCTGAGACAAATCAGGATGCTGACCAGATGAGGTAAAAGTACAGGAAAATTAATTCTATTCTCAAGTAAGCCAACAGCATGAACAGCACTTGAGTGAACATGGTGGGTGCTTGAAATGCAAGGTTCTAACCTAGAAATGACTGTCATGTTTAATAAGAATAGCTATCTGTTTTGGAACGAAATAGTCATGAGTGGATAAGTTTCTGAAAGAAATAGTCTTGAGAGGATAGGTTTCTCCATCATGAAAATTTCCAAATAATCTTGTTTAATCACATAAAGTTCAGGACAAGCCTAAAAACCCATTTTTTTGGACACC
Organism: Iguana delicatissima; assembly: GCA_948472985.1. Classification (NCBI taxonomy): domain Eukaryota; kingdom Metazoa; phylum Chordata; class Lepidosauria; order Squamata; family Iguanidae; genus Iguana; species Iguana delicatissima. The sequence continues at coordinate 20,781 of CAOKZL010003640.1, read as the reverse complement.
ATATAGCACTTCTGGCACTATCACTTCTGGGTTGATAGCATATATTGTCAGGAAGCGTCAAACCACTTACAATGTAGCATGTTTTGCATCTGGATCTCAACAGGGTCTCATGGTCACTTGACAAAATGCAGGGCATCTCTTTTTATGATTGTTTCCTTGATCTATGAATTGGTGGTGATTTCTTCTTATCTCAGTGCAAAAACAAAATAAAGTAACAATCTTTATGCCATCCTTAAATATGACAGTGTGTCTGTGGTGTCTCTGAAAGACAGGAACAGGGAATCTGTGGCCCTTCAGCTATCAGAATGGTGTATGCCAAAGGATCACGGGAGGTATAATCTGGAGTGCTACAGATTCCCTGCATCTGCTCCAAGAGTTATTCTGCATGGTTTCAAGTATTGCTACTTGAGCTTGCAACTGTTGTTCACCTTAGGTTTATATATCTGCTAAGATGCAACCGTACTTCTTTATGTGGTTATTTTTTCCTCCTTTCTAATAGCAAAGAAAACAGTCTTGTCCTTTGTTTCAGAAAGACTGGTTTAATAAATTAACCAAGCTGTTTATCTATGCTTATCAAATGAAACTGGGATGCCAAAACATCCCAATGGTAAACTTGTATGTTACATCTTACTACATTGGCAGCCATGGCTCTGGCATTGGGTTGGGCTGCATCTGAAAATGAATCTGCAAAGACGACCACTGACAGAGACTGTGGACAGATTGTCAAAAAATCTTGCCAAGTTACTTTCGCCTATCCTCTATGTCTCAAACTCCTTGCTGGGCCAGGTCAAAGTCACACTGGATGATTAGATACTGAATGGGCTTAAGGTGGGAGAGGGCAGGAAAAGAAATTTTACTAATTCAAGCACTTTGTTCACGGCTCTAGGGAGAATATCACAGGTCCAAACCAGAAGGCAAGAACAGTCTGGGTGAGTGGTAATTCCACTGGGGAGGAGCTCTCACAGTAAAAGTTGTCCCTCACTATCTTCTGAAGAAAGCAGCAATCCTGAAGAATTTGAAATGTCCCTCTAACTCTATCAAGAAAGAACCATACAGAAATGTGCTACCAGTAAGGGGCAGAACATCAGCAATTTGGATTCCACCTTTAGTTAGCAGTGTTCCAAACAGATTTAATAATTATCCCATAAGACAATTTTTTAACAAACCTAACTGTGCCAAAATTCATAGATATTAGATTCACTTTTAATTCTTACAGCTATTTTTATCTTCTATAAAGCATTATTATTATTCAAACTTGGTTGTCCAGACAGTTTAGATAAATGTGGATGGACAGAGACAGAAAAAGGCACACAAGCTATATGGCACTAGCAAGAATGGCGGGGAAGCACAGAGACCCACATGTGGAAATGGCTTGTGGTGCCCAAAAAAATGAAAGTTGGACTCATCTCATTCATTCTACTACTATAATAGTTTACCAAAGAGGAAGCTCAATAAATTAGCAAAGGTCTCGTCTAAAGATAGAAGCATTGTTACAGACCTGGCTTCCAATGTGAGCATTCAGCTGTGAAATGTAATGCCATACAATATATAAGGTTGTTCAACTGTTTGCTTTGAAGTTTAAGTTCATGCCCTAGCTGTAGTACTGCACTCTTCTAGACCAAGCACAAATGCTTTGTGAAGAACAAGTGGTGAGCTGACAGTGCCTAGAATACTAAGTCTCTCTGAAGTACCTCACGTGACTCAATGGTTCTGGAAGTGTAAACTAATTTAAAGACTTGAAGATTCCTCATGATTCTTCAGTGGTGTATTCCTGCCTTATAGAATCTTGTTTTCACTTACAGACTCAATTCTTTCAAATGTCTGGCATATACATTTACTATGTCTCAAGCCTCCTATGGATGCTTATATCCAACTATGAATTTCTAAGTTTGAACTTTTACCTGTTCAGTAATAATTTGTCCATCTTCTAAATGCCCAAGTCACAGAAAGACAATAGAGGTTTTGCAACATTGTTAGAGTGAACATTTGGCTGCATGCATGTGGGTCACAGGAGTCCTAATAGCTTCCACCCAGCTAGTGCAATCAATAATAGTGAACCTTATTTCCCCCTTCTGACTTCCTATATGGAATCTGGCCAAGTTCTGATGCCTCAGATTTATTCTAAGTCCCACCATAACACTCTTCCTTTAGATCTATTGACCTAAACTGATGGGCTTTCTCTGATTTTGCCTCAGACCCTTGATGCCAATGCAGCTATATATATATATCTATCCTTTCAGGCCCAGTATGCCACAGAAAACCTACAGCCTAATTCATTTCACCTTAGGCTAAATCTACATAAGGGATGCGTCCCAGTTCCATTGTGCTGTATCCTGCCCCAGTCCAACCCTTTTACTGCCACATTCACCTATTCTAATCCAAACTGAAATCAGTTTGGAAAGCCACACAGGACTCTCATCATGTAGTCACATCAGTACAACAGGGTGTTTCTACTGTATGCATGTGTTCCTCATATTGATTTATGTTGGTCATGTGACTGAAGCAGCTATGGGGTTTTCTGTTGTTTGTTCCTGCCACGCATACATAGATTTGCATAATGAAATAACCTTTGTCTTCTGGCATTCTGACTGCACCACCTGCATTCCCATTGGGTTGGATCATACCTGGGTGGTTACCTTAGCCTTCACATGTGTTGCCTCTGCCCCCTCAAATCTGATGCCTCATTTTTTAAATTTAATTCCAAGGACAACAGGACTTACAACATATGATGCAATCTGACACAGGTCTACTCAGACATACTGAATTCAAAAGTGCTTTCTCCCAGGAAAGTGTTTTACAATGCTTGTCTCAAAAGACAATCTTCATCACTTTACTCAAAAGGACATCTAAAGGCAAGCAAATATTCAAAGATCAAAGATTCAAACCTTCAAAGATACCTGGAGTGTAAAGGACCAAAAAAATAAATGTATGTATGTGCTGATCCTTCCAGTCCTTTGAAGGTGAGCAGGAATCCACTGTCTTAGTTCAACCCACTGTTGATGGACTAGGGTTTGTTAATATATTCTAATTCTGTTGTTTCTCTTTCCAATCTTCCTTTGTAGTTTTTTTGTTCAAGGACTGCTGTTCCGAGGTCCAAAATAGAATGCCCAGGAAGACTGAAATGTTTTGCTACTGTTTTTTGTGTATTCCCCATTCCTAATAATCTCATTCATGTCCATTTATCCTCTGATGCAGAGACTGGCCTGTCTGCTGAAGGGCATTGGTGACAGAGGACGGCATTTATCACATTACAGGATGAGCAAGTAAAAGTACCTCTAGTACTGTGGATGATGGGATTAGGTCCTGTGATGACATTTCCCAAGTATATGTGTTGGCATCTGGGTTTGTGGCAAGATCTAGTACCCATCTCCCCATTCTTGTTATGTGTCCTCTTATAGCTAAGCAACTGTTAGAGATGGAGAGGCTGTTTGCTGCCAGGAAGAGTCCTTGAGAGAGCAGCATTATTGCCCAAAATAAGTTGTAGTTCACTGATGATACATCTGAGGGGTCTCAGTTGGGAGCTGCATGTGACCACTTGTAGGGTTCTGCCATTTTCTGTCTTTAGTCTGTTCTGTAATAGATTAGTCCTGGGTACAATCTTGCCTTGTTGATTTTTTTTTCCAACTTCCAGTGATGGGTACTGTAGCTTGATGCATGCTTGTTGCAATTCCATGAGTTTGGTGCTTCTGTTTTCTGGGTGTGAACAGATGTCATTGTATTGGAGGGCTTGGCTGTAAACTCTGGATTTGGTATTGTGTTCAGGGTAGAAACTGGAGGCATGTAAGTACATGTAGCAGTCAATGGCTTTGTGATATAGTGTGGTACTTAGATCTCTGTTGTGTAGCTGTCTAGTGGTATCCAGAAAGTGAATCTGTTCTGATGACTGTTCTAGGCTGAGACCGATAGCAGAGTGAAATTGTTGAAATTCTGGTGGAATGTCTTGAATGAGTCCTCTCTTTGACTCCAAATTACAAAGATATCATCAGTGTATCTCAGGAAGAGGGAAGGTTTCTGGGTGCAGGAGTTAAGGAAGCATTGTTCTAGGTCAGCCATGAAAATGCTGGTATGTTATGGTGCCATGTGTGCACCCATGGCAGTATATTAACTTGAAGGCATATGTTATAACCAAACAGAGGTTCGGGAACATGCCCTCATATTGTTGTTGGACTCTAACTATCATCAGCCTCCCCCAATATAGTCAAAGATCAAGGATGATGGGAACTATAGTCTGGAGGTTGCTCACCACTACCTAAAAGTCCAATTCAATCTTTTAGGTTGATTCTGCAGTGCTTCCATATTGTTAAAATTCAGTTTGAGTTACCATTTCTCTGGCAAGTAAGAAAAAAGTACACTGGCCCCTTCTTTCTCACTGGAATGTATTTATGCAGCATTCACTTCCCGTCAACACACAAAAAGACATACTGATTTTTAGGGATCAGTATATTATAAGAAGAGGAGGAGTGTCCACAGAATTAAGCATAAAAGAATGCAATCACCAAGATAAGGGCACAGAAGATGGAAAATTTACAGTAAAACTTGTATCCTCTTCTGTAAAGCAAGAATTAATAAAAAGCAGAAAAAGGCAAGAAAAGAGAACAAAGTGTTTTAGTTCTTATTACTGCATAAAAGGGAATCTTCAACAACTTAAGTCAGAGCAGGCCTCTGAAGAGCACCAGCTACCGTACAACAGTGAATACTTAAATAAAATGTTCATTTTGTTTCACAGATCTTAGTATTCTGTTGACTTGTATTTATGCATTTGGAGATGATGTAGGATTTCATTTCATAGAGCCCGCACTTCTTTCATTTCAAAGAATGGGCTCTGGTTTTGTGCTAGGAGGGAAGTAATGATAAACAAGATAGAAAAATCCCAGTGATATGTAGGAAATATTCCTCAGAATAATGGCATCATATTACAAATATTAATTTTGCTTGTGTTGTAAAAAGGGAGCAAAATTTCTGCTCTATTTCACAGAATGTCCAGGAATCAGCCGCATGTTTGTAACATGAATTGCTATCCCTCAGTCACAAATCTACTGGAAATGGACAGAAGCACACATAATTCTTCAAAATCCACAGCAGAACAAATCATTTGTATTTTCCTTAGTGGCCTACCATGGAAATACAGAGATTCCTATTAGGGAAAGAAGATGTCCAGAGATGGTTCCCCCCTAAGTTTAGCCACCTACAGGTGACTACAGAGATATGAAGAATCTGGGAGGATGAAAAAGAAAAAAAAATTACCAGCAAAAAGACTGTTGGTGTTGCTTCTTTCTGACAAGCACCATGTATTGCATAATGTCCAGAATCACCCCACTACTCCAGATGTTGCATCACAAGCAACTAGTACTTTATTCAGGTTACAACAAAGTCAAGAGTCTGAAGAAAAGAAAATAGCCTGGATCATGCCCAAGGTCTTATATTTTGGTATCAAATTAATTAATATGTTATAACAGTATGGGTGGAGACACATGCCTTGGGTTCTTAGCTGCACCAGCCAAGACCTTAGTAAATACTCTTCAGGGTTGATATCAGGCCAAAGCCTAATGCCGTTTGATAAAAATGGTGACAGTAGGAGAAGCAGAGAATTCCTACTCCTACATCTGAAAAGAATGTAAATGACTTGCTGGATGCAATAAAGCCCTCTTTAGTTATGTAAATCATGATTGGTTCTAGCATTTCCAACTTGAAACATTTCTTGTTGCATAACTTCTTCAGTGACTTCCCCATTTTTCTTGGGAGACATATGTCAAATAGGTCACAAGAGTTTTGTGGGAATATGGCACTGGTAAGATAGCCTGAATGTTCAGGTGTCAAATTGCACTCATGGAGACTTGAAGCTTTGCTTGGTCTCTGCATGTGCCTGAACTTGTCCCAAGAACTACACTTGTAGGATTTCCCCCCTTTGTGAGACTTTCTGTAGGGACACCAAAACATGGAACAGTTTTATGAGATGACCTTTCCAGATTAGATGGAGGAATGGCAGGTGGGTCCCATGGGGAGAAAGACCTGGAGTATCAGGAACTGACATGCTCCTCTCTCCCACCCTACCAAGCTTGAATGGCATTATTCCCTGGCAGGAACATATTTGTTCTGATGCAAGAAATATTTACCTCTTAGATCATTAAAAGATTATTACAAGTCCGGGGAGAACATTCTCATACACAGCATACCACTGAAAATTAAGCCTGAAGCAGCTGACCAAAGCTGAGAGTGCAGGTCTAAAGCAGGAATGTTGTCATGCATGATATGAGTCTGCCAAAATGTACTAACAAATCTGGACATCCTAGACCAAAAGAGCAGCAGAGGTGAAACACTGAGAGGACTGTGTAACAAAATTTTTAAAAACAATGTTATTAAACTATTTCTGGATTCAGTTAACATTTATCATGTTCTGAAGCACTAAAAATTTACCAGTTATTAAATATCTAGCTTTTGGCAAAATGGGCTTTCACTCAGTCCAAAGTAACATTCCTGGACTTATGCCAAATGCACTGAGTTGTGCCAAACACACTGACAGCTGAGTATCTTCTTTTTCTCCATCTCTTCTTTTCTTGTTCCTTCACTGAAAATCAAGATGTCGAAACAAAGGGGGAAAATATGGGAACTAAGTCAAGAGGAAGTGAGGGGTCATATGGCTAAGAAGTTCAATGCGTCTATCCCATCACTACTCATCAGGTCACTGGAGAAGAGGCAGTAATGGTAACCACGTTTATCCACTCTGTGTGATTTGGATTAGAAGAATCATAGCAACTTCTCTTTAAATTAGCAAAAGGCAAATAATAAAATGCACTGAGCAGAAACACTCCTACTTTCTAGGTGCCTGAACATACTCTTTACACCTGCATATGAACCCAGCCTGCTGGAACATTTTAATGATAAAAGAATACATGTGATGAGATTTGCATGAACAAAATGGTCCCTGTTGCTACTCCCCTTATTTAGGGCTTGGAAGTGGCTCCTTTGAAAGCAATACATTCATTAATGTGAACACAAAGTATAGTGACAACAGAATATCTCAGGACTGTGAACACCATTCATTTGTTGGTGTACTGCACAAATGCCACTGAGAGACATGGAAACGTTTCTACAAAACTGGTTTGGAGAATTACTCCAACGTGTACACCAATGCTCCTTAAACTATCTCATGTGGGTTTACCACCCGCCATGTGTAAGGGACTTCCACCATATTTGTGCCTATTGGCTACAACAGTTTCCTTCCTGGAAATTGAACGCAGACTGACATCCAATAGCTCATGCACCTATACTTGTACACAGACCACTACTCTGAGTAGCACTACTATACACAATTCGGCTGACTTGAAGATAATAGTGTTTCCTCTTAGATCAACCAAAATGTGTTACATTTCACTAAAGCACTCTTCTCTGTAGAATAATAGTTGCCAAAGTATGTGTTACCTCATGCTAGAGCTGCGCTTCCACAAGGTGAATCTTTGAAACACTCCTTGAAAGCACTAAACTACACTGCTGGATGCATCTACCACACTATGTCTTAGATGGTATACATAACTGATATAAAGTGGTCTAGACAAGCAGTCTTCATAGAATCTCAAGTCACTCCCCTCAGATATGATCCTTAACCCATTTTACATAAAAGGTCATCCAAATCTATCTGGCCATGAACTTCACAGCAATACTGCAGTATGCAAGGAAATAAACTCACTATTCTCCACTCTCTGGTGTCACTACTAACATTACTGAACTATATTCAGCAGTAGCCATGTGGCAGAAAAATGCAACAAAATCCAAAATTCACCAAGAAAAAAGTGGTACCTTTATCGGGCCAACTAGAAAGCACAAAAAACACCATGCAGGCTTTCAAAGCTTCAGTGGCTTCTTCATCAGGCAAAGGTGTTAAAATTCCATAATGAATTATACCCCAGTTAAGCACAGTCTACTACTTTCCCAAGCATTTCCATGGAGACAAATGACCACACGCCTCAGACTTTCAGTAAATACTAACTACATTACAACCTGAGCCCTACATTTTTACAGAACTCTGGCTTAAAGTGAAACTCTGCAATGCCACCTTTTGCTCTAAATAGGTAACTAAACAAAAAATGCGTCTGGGAACCACAGATAAAGGTACAAAGAAGAAGAGTGGAAACTGGTTTACATACTCCCCCAAGCACAGGTACAGTAGACAAGGCCTTAGGTATCAATAATATATTCAAGCCTTTCCCAGAAAATCTCTCTGGCAAAAGGCCAAGCCCTAGAATTTTCAGAACTCTCACACATGCCAGGAAGCCAAGATACTTTCTCTTAATTAAGAACTTTTCTCATCTGTACAAAAAGTTTCTTACCAAGGGAATTTCAAGTTAGTATTTATAAAACTCGCTGTGTTTTTGAGAGGGAGCAATGATAAAGCATTAGAAAGCTGACCTAACAAGTCTAACCTGTAAAATGGAGAAAATGAGAGTTTTTTGTTTTTTCAAAAAACCCTGTAAGTATTCGATGCTTTGAAAAAAAGAGATTTAGGGTGAGTCATACAAAAGGTACTTCACAGGAAAAAGGAGCAAGAGAGGACTTGTGCCAAAACAAATTTAAACAATGTAAAACTAGGTTAAAGCCTTTTACACTCTTGGCTAATTATTTTCTGCCCTTCCCCCTTCCACAAACATTAGCATGGGTAGTGAAGAATGCTGCACACGAAGACTGAAGACTAGGTTCAGAAACACTGCACAGGACTGAGGCAAAAATACCTGGCAGCTGCTAAAACGAAACTTCAAAGACTCGGCTCACTTTGAAAACCCATCAGGCAGGAGCCACTCCTCCGCCTCCCCCAGCTTCTCTCAGATTCTGTGGTAAACCTAACCACTTCAGCATGTTCAGCAGCTTCCAGGGCCTCCCAGGCAGGTGATAGGGAGAAAGTGAAGCATAATGGGAGAACTCAGATACCTTTTCCATCTCAAATCTCTCTTCTACCAGAAAACAATGAACAGTGTTAAATAAGCATGGCTTTATACTAGCCAACACCAGCTAAAACTCGGAGGTCAGTAGGTCTGCTGTGCGGAGGTGAATTAGGACTGCAAAGGGGGCAAGGCAGCATCACTGTGCACTGCTTCAGATTGCACCAACAGCTGCACACCTAGTTCTCACTTTCATTATTTTAGGATAAGATCTTTTCCTCTGTTGACCTATTCACTGTAGATCAGAGTAGCCAAGATGAGTTATAAGGTCAGCTTAGCCACTTTTGAGTTCCATTTGGGAGAAAAGCAGGATATAGATCAACTAAATAAATAAGAAAGTAAATTCTTATACAACCCCAGATAAAGAGCTGGTACTGTCAAGTGTATCACATGTTTACTTTCCATAAGATGTTGATTCAAATTCCAGCTCTGTTAAATAATTACTGAATGGCTTCTTGGTGAGAACTGCATTTCCAGTCCCATTCTCCATGTTTAAAAGGCACAACATATTAGGAATGCAGTAAATATGCTTCACTTGAAAAGAAGCAAAACTCTTCAAGAAGCAGATTGTACAAATACCTCCTCCTGGGGTGTTGCTATTTCATCCATGATCTGAAATAACTGATCTGCGGGGTGGAAGGCAGTTGGCCAGTCAGGAATGTTCTTACAGTGTGAGACCGAAAGTTTTTCCCCACCCCACAGACTGGAGGGAGAGGTTTCAGGCATCAACTTCTGATTTTGGACCCTTCCACCATCGCTTGAAGGCTAATGGTTCAGAAGTGGGAGACTCTCTGGTATCCATGAAACCTCTCCAAGAGAGTTGGAATACTGGAATATCATGGCTCCAACTTATGTGCAGAGCCTCCATGAATAACAGAGGCACTCACACTTCAGCCTACCAATCTCTATGAATAGGCCAGCAATGGAATTGTAATGTGAGATTAATATGCTCCTTCCTCCTTGTATATTGAATGCACATGTCAGTAATCATTGTATTAAGTCTTAGGATACTTCTTTTGTCACTGACTAGTCTACTAGAAAACAAACAGATCTAGATAGGATTAAACTACTCCAGGATGAAGATGAGCAGACTGATGTTTGCCACACAAGCATATAAAACTGGTATCAAGTTCTGCACTTTTGTCTTTCTAGAAATTTGTCTACCAAACATCCAGCAATGGAATGGAGGCAGGAGTGTGGAAAAAAAACATGGGGTTAGAATGCAATGCAAACCTAGTGTACTGCATTCAATATAATGTGCACCATACAGCTGCTTGTATCAAGATCAAATGAGATATACATTGGCCAGGTGCAAACATCAGAGCTTTCAGAACCAAATGTTGCAACTCAAGGCTGAGGTTATGAAATTGGAGTAGGGAGTATTATAGTGAAAGCAGCTGAGAAAATTCCCTTGAGAGCAACATACAAATAACTGGAGTAAGTTCTAGTTGTTCTTATTCAAATGGAAGATATTGAAATTGTTGGACCTTAATCTGAGACATTTAAACAAAAGGGAAAAAACCTTGCTGACTAACTAAACCTGAGGCCACATGGCAAAGAAACAAAGGAGTCACTGGGAAAATAGGAAAGACGGAACTCTAAGTGCAAGCCTGCCCTTTGTAATAAAAGAAAGATGCTCAAGCAAGTGTGGAGATAATATTTTTAATAGCATTTCTTTCGGGGGAAAATGCCATCCCATCCACATTTTTTTCAGTCTGACCACAACATATCCTAATTTATGACTGAGGCAGGGAATGGGAGAACGGTAACCTGTTGTTGATACTGAACAGCTTCAAATTTTTCCCTAGCAATGATAATTGCATCAAAAGTTTCAAATTTAAATGTATAGAACCAGAACAACACGGCAGAAAAACATGCGTACCAGGTTAGACTTTAGGCTCTGACTTCATTATGAGATGTTTTCATGGAACCTTTACTAGGGAAGGAATAAAAGCTGGTGGTAATGGCTAGGCATTTATACACCATGAGCATGAAATTCTTCTGATGGTAAAGATGCAAACTTACAAACACATTTGTTAATTTTTCAAACAAAAAGAAAAATCATAGATAGGGATCCATGATCCTTCAATGTCACCAACAGATTAGAGTACAATCCTGGGCCCAGCTGCTTGTAAATGCAGAGGGCACAGGACTGAACAAAAGCTACAACACTAAGTTATGATCCTGTGGAAACTTAGAATGATCATGGCTTATTGGTCCACACTTTACTCTTTCCTGTAAAAAAAGGATACAACTGTTGCTAACTACATTACTGCAGTCTTTTTAAAAAAATTATGTGTGAACAAGAGATGCAACACTGAAATGAAAAGAAATCACATTCTTTTAAAATTCAGTGAAGTAACAAGCTTACTTGAAATATACTGACACCCACCTCCAGTCTATCATACCAATGCTTGTAGATATGATTGTCTCTGAAATAAGTCTTTAGGGCAAGACATTATACATAAACAGGAACACTGAAATTTTCACTACTGCTTCCATCCTGGCAATCCTCTCAAGGAGCTTTTGTTATATGCTGGAGATCTGCATATTTTGGAGAGTGGCTGATTTATACTTGTTTACCTAGAGGGGCCACAGAGAACAAAGGACTACTACAAGACCAATATGGTCCCATACCTTACAAACTACAGGCTAATATTTTTCATTTTCCAGTCCCCAGTCATGGATAATGTACTGGTCAAACAATTCTCAGAATAAACCTATTATTTACAAAAGTCAAATCAAAGCAGAAATGACAGCAATATTCAGCGAAATGTCTCCAATTTTGCAGCACACTGAATCTTTTCTTGGAACTTCTCATAAGAATTGAGAGAAGTGCTGAAGAAATGTTGGTTATATAAAATGACATTGTAATAAAAAGAATGCCATATCTGTGTTAAGAGAGGAAGAATAATTTAGTGCATCTTTGATCCTGTGAGAATTCACTGAGTTGTAAATCAGATTTTAGTGGAATATGATAATAACTATGGAAAGTAATTCTCGTACAGTACTTATCTCATTTATCTTAGTTTTAGTAATTCTATTCTAAGCCCGCCTTTTTTTGTTCCATAGATCATTAATGGATCATTTACCATCCGTATTCTACTTCAACTGCTGCAGCCAATGATCACTTCTGCTTTGTATACAAACAGTTCATAAGTACATTTGATAGCTTTTTCTAATGATGAATTGGATCCAAGATGATCCAATGCTTGCAGCCTTAGTTGTATGACATTTTCATCAATATGATATTCAGAATGAACTCTGCCAAGGGAACACTGGTACCGTATTTAACAGTGCAGTCATGACCTAGTTATAATAGCCAGCTAAAACTATGGCAATGTTACTTACTACGTCAACAGTAAGAGCAACCAACAAACCAGGTTCCTAGCCTTGTACTACAAACATCTAGAAGGCTTATAAAATGCTGATATACATACATATGAATAATACATACAGATAAAAAGGAAAAGAAGCTCAATATTGGTAGGATTCTGTAGAAATTCAACCCAGAAGAAAGGGCTAGGCTAGAAAAAACAAAGCTAAAGATTCTAGCCAAACTGTCCGAGGTACACCTTTGTCTTTATTTTGAGCTATTTTTACACTGCTGCATACCGAATATCCATATGGAACACAGAGCATGAACTGACCACCACAAAAACAATTTGTAGGCTGCACAGCTTTTTACAAAACCATGTTGCACAATCTGCCAATTTTTACTTATGACAATCAATTCATATGACCATATATACATTAAAATAAATCACACAGAGAAGATGCATGAATTTAAAAAGCCGCAGGATAAGTAAATCCTGAATTAATTCAGATGTTGAGGAACAGCAAAATCTCAGTGTGCAATCTTATTTTGCTATATGCAATTTCTGCAAATGGATCCTTCTCTCTTCTTTCCTGAAACCCACTTATGAGCAACTCCATCTGTCCTAAGGCCTTGTGTGATGGCAAGTTCTTTTTTTAAAAGAATCCCTTCTTATAAACTATTCTAAAACAGCTGCTCAGCCAACAAGCCAATCAGAAAGAATCGTATTAATAAAACAAAGCTAGGAACCTAAACAAGGCAGACTGGATTAAAAATTTTTAACATGTTTTTACCTACAAAGCCTATCCAATATATTTTCTCCTTTTCTTTTCCTGAGTTTATCTAGCTTTGGAAACCAGAGGTTAGATCATCACAATTGAAAACTAATCTGATAACATTAAACACTGGAAATAGGAGGATTAATTTGTCAGTTACACTTATAATTCAATGTGACTAGTTGAATTATTGCTAATTAATGTATTATATAAATGTTAGCTCTCAAAACAGACCACGTAAGAGATTTTTAAGTAGATATTGCACCTGTAATAATGCTCATAGTCAAGGAGGATAAAATGATAAGGGAATGGGAAATGTGATTTGCCCTTCGACTTACTGTAGCCACAGGCGCTATAATAGTTCTTGTGATGGCCTAACTGGAGACTCCAGATCACAGGAGAGGTAGCCTAACTTGGCCTCTGTAGTCCTAGAAAAGATCTATTCCCATTAAGATATGTTTCATTGATCTAAGGATGGGTTTAGAATGAAGGAGAGAGCTTGCAGAAGCCATTTTTATTCTATGTGCTAGAGAAAATTTTCAAGAGTAAAATCTACTAAAACTTCATGATTCAACTTATCCTTCAGTAAGATTATAAATGCAAAACACATGTAATTTTTTGGTAAGACATTACAAAACAAAAAAACAAAAAACACAACCCTAAGAAAAATTAGCCTTGTAATTCCAACCAAACCACTGAAAGCATCTGAGCCACTGAAGAAAGGCATTGGTGGAGATCAGAAAGTGTCCTGAATACAAATCAGCAAGTACCTACAGCAGCACATTGGTGTGTAGGAACAGTCAAGCTGACAGTCCAGTCTTGGTCAAGATACAGGAAGAAGCATGAGGGTGATCTTTAGCCAACCCAAGAATTGTATAAGCAGGTCAGAAGTCCAGGTATGTGTGCAGAGTATACAGTCTAAAATGTAGCCATTCCAAGGTCCAGGCAAAACAGGAACTCAAGAGAGTACTGCTAGGCAACCATATGTCAGTACTAAGGCTGGGAGGCAACTGTTGTGATATTTATGTACAGCTCTCCTTCAAAGTCACAGGTGCCTCATTAGTGCTAATTGGGTCAGTCAATGTTTATTAATTTAATTGGGCTGGCCTTGCTGTTGCTCCATCCCTCAATGAAGGACAGGGGCACATCATCTTCAGTGTTTGTAGCCACGTTTTACTGAAGAACAGGATTATCCACACCTTCCAGCCCTATCCTCTCAGACCCAGAAGAAGCAGCAGCATGCTGGCAATTTGCTTCCTCCCCCCTGTCTGAGTCCTCCAAGGAGTGAGTTATGACAGAAGGGGAATAGGAAAGAGAGAGAGAAGCCAAGAGAGGAGGAAATGTTGTTGTTAACGGCTGTCAAATTGACTTCAACTTATGACAACTTTATAATGAGAAACCAATAATCACCCTATCATCAACAGCAGGGCTTAGGTGCTGAAGACGGGGGTGCATGATTTCCATCGAGTACAGCTATCTGTAACGCATGAATATATCCATCAGTAATACAATCTTTCTCTTTTTCTACTGCCTTCTACCTTCCCAAGCATTATTGTCTTTTCTAGTGCGTCATGTCTTCTCATGGTATGTCGAAAGCAATGCAGTCTCAGTTTAGTCATCTTGGCATCTAGGGAGAGTTCAGGCTTGATTTGTTCTAGGACCCATTTATTTGTCTTTTTACCAGCCACGGTATCTGTAGAACTGTTATCCAGCACTACATTTCGAATGAGTTGTTTCTCCTCCTAATGTCTTTCCTCACTGTCCAGATTTCACAACCGTACATAGAAACTGGAAATACAATGGCATGGACCACCCTGACTTTACTATATAATGATTTATTTTTACATTTCAGGATCTTGTCGTCTAGTTCCTTCACAGCTGCCCTTCCAAGTCCTAGTTTTCTTCTGATTTCTTGGCTGCAGGCTCCATTCTGATTAATGACTGAGCCAAGGTATAGAAAATCTTTAACTATTTCAATGTCTTCACGGTCTGCTTTAAAGTTATGTAAATCATTTGTGGTCATTATTTTTGTTTTCTTACTGTTCAACTGTAGAATTGCCATTTGACTTTCTTCAATAACCATTCCAAGTCTTTGCTATTTTCTGCTAGTATTATGGCATCATCTATATATCTTAAATTGCTGATTTTCCTTCTTTGAATTTTCATGACTCTTTCCTCCAGATCTAATTCTGCTTTATGCATTATGTGTTCAGCATACAAGTTAAACAGGATGACACAACTGCAGCCTTACCTGACCCCTTGCCAACTGGAAACCATTCCACCTCTCCATAATTGGTCGTGACTGTAACCTCTTGTCCTAAGTATAGTTTATACATCTGGACAATTAAATGTTTTGGCACACCAATTTCTTTAAGAGTGATCCATAGTTTGTCATCATCTACACAATCAAAGGCTTTGCTATAATCTATAAAACACTGGCTGATTTTCCTCTGAAATTGTTTGTTGTGCTCTGTTATCTATGTCTGCAGTATGATCCCAAGTGCCTCTTTCTTTCCTGAACCCAACTTGGCTATCCGGCACCTCTCACTCACTCTCTTTGTTGTAGAATTTTGAGCATCACTTTGCTTTTATGGGAGATTAATGCAATAGTCCTCTGGTTATTGCAATCTTCTCTGTCTTGGGGACTGGAACGCATATTGAGCATTTTCAATCTGTGGAACATTCTTTTGTTTTCTATACTTGTTGACAGATTTAAGTTAGAACTAGAGTAGATTCTGTCTCTGAAGCTTGAAGCAGCTCTGTTGGTAAGCTGCTCTACTGGTATGGTGATTTATTTCTCCTAAGTGCTCTGAGTATAGCTTCCTCTTTACTTTCCAAAATTGTAGGTTCATCTTCAAATGTTTCTTTCCTGAATGAATCTCTCATTCTTTCTTATCTTTTATATACAGTCAGTCCTCCACATTTGTGGATTAAGAATGTGCAGATCTGATCATTTATGGATTGTGCCAGTGGGAGGAGATAAAATTGGTGGGGTGGCCATGCACGAGTTCCATCATTCATGCATGTGGGTGGAAAAGAGGGAAGAGGATGGGATGGGAGGAAGGAGGACATGTGTTTGCTCACTCACATGGGCATGAAGAGGAAGTGGCCAGGAAGAGGGAGGGAGGGAGAGAGTAGAAAGGGATGGGACAGAAGAAGGAAGAGCATATGTGTTTGCTCACTTGCTCAGGTGGAAGGGGATGAGATGGGAGGAGGAAAGGCAATCATGTTCACTCATTCATGTGGGTGGAAAAGGGATGGGACAGGAGGGAGGGTGCCTGCGTTTGATCATTCGCATGGGTAGCAGAGGGAATGAGATAAGATAGATGTCCCCTTTCATTCTCCCACCCCTCCCTCCTCCCCTCCCTTCCACACTGCACAAGTGAGCTAACAAGAGAATGTATGTGTGTTTGGGCCTAGCCACTCTGCCCATACCAGTACTTTTTTGGTGTGTTTTAAATATGATTTGGGGAGGGCTTACAATATGCACAGCTTTTCCATGTTTGCAGGGGTCCTGTGCCCCAACCCCTGTGAAAGTGGAGGGCTGACTGTAATTCTTCAGTATATTGTTTCCATCAACTTTTTTTTTATTTCTAGTTGGTCATGTACTATGTTCCCCTGCTGATTGTATAGCATCCCCACTCTTGGTTTAGATTTCCATTTCTTTCTTGGATCTTGTGGGAGATGTCTCTTGTTTTTCTTTTTTTGAGGTCACCTTCTGTTTTTCTGCATTGATTATTATACTAGTAGTTCTTGTCCCTGCACAAGTCATTGCATTCAAAGTTCTGGGTCTATTTCTGTCATGTTTTATTTTTGCTTTTTGCCTGTCCTCAACTGCTCGAAGAGTTTCATTTGTTATCCAGTGAGATTTCTTTCTTTTTGGAAAGGAGATTCCACCTGAACCTCAGGAAGAACTTCCTGATGGTCAGGGCTGTCCGGCAGTGGAATATGCTGCCTCGGAGTGTGGTGAAATCTCCTTCTTTGGAGGTTTTTAAGCAGAGGCTGGATGGCCATCTGTCAGGAGTGCTTTGAGGGTGTTCCTGCAAGGCAGGGGTTTGGACTGGATGGCCCGTGTGGTCTCTTCCAACTCTACATTTCTATGATTCTATGATTCTACAGTCAGTATCTTTTTGCATTCCTCCCTAACAATGTCCCTGGCTTGAGTCCAGAGTTCTTCTGTCTCCCAGACAATTAGGCTTAATAGACCAAATCTATTTTTTTTTTACATTATCTTTAAATTCTATGGAGACATTCTTAGGGTTATGTTTTGGCAAAATGATGGATTTAGTGTTATTCTTTGCTTTTATCTTAATTTTTAATATTATGAATTCATGGTCTGTGCCACAAGGTGCTCCTAGACTTGTTTTGGTAGACAGAATGGAGCTTCTCCACCTTTTACTTCCAGTTATGTAGTCTACTTGATTTGTATACTGGCCATCAGGTGATGTCTGTGTATACATTCGCTTCTTGGGTTGCTTGAAGAATATGTCTGTGATGAACAAACTATGGACCTCTCAAAATTCAATCAGTCACTCTCCTGCTTCATTTCTCGAGCTTAGGCCAAATTTTCCAACAAGGTTTGATTCTGCTCTGTTTCCTACTTTGGCATTCCAATCACCTATGATTAAGAAGAAGTCCTGTTTTGGTGTGTGATCAATTTCCTCCCTGACTCCCACTTAGGATTATTCAATTTCATCTTATTCTGCCCCTGTAACTGGGGCATAGACCTGGATTATGGTTATATTGATGGGTTTTCTCTGAAGTCTTAATAGTGATTGATATTAGTCAGTCAGATTTTGTGTTATATCCTTTGACTCCTTTTTCTACATCTTTCTTCACTATTAATGCCACCCGATTTCTCCTTGGAATTTCATTTCCTAAGTAAAACACTGTGTAATTATATCACTCAAAACGACCTATTGCTGTCCACTTTAGCTCACTCAGCCCAAATACTGCAATGTTTATATGTTCCATTTCTTGTTTTACTATGTCTAGTTTCCCCTGATTCATGCTTCTCACATTCCATGTTCCTATAATATGTATTGTGCAGCTTTGGACCTTCCTTTCACCTCTGAGCAAGTTAACAGCTGAATGTCCTTTTGGCCTGAGTCTAGTTGTGTTGTTAGCCACAATGCTATTCTCAGTTGTCCTCTGCTGTATCCTAATAGCTTGTTGAATGCCTTCTGACCTGGCAGTGTCATCTTCTGGAACTAGTCCTTGCTTCATTTTGGATTGCCTCATCATAGAATTTTCATGGTAAAAGGGGTTTACCATGCCTCTGTCCTGCTTTCAATGTTGAACAAGAATTCAGGGTGCTAAAGTCAGAAGCACATAGTATCTGGTGTCAAAGCAATCCAAGACAGAGAAAGCTGTAAATCAGAGTCTTATGGAGTTTGGTATCTCAATAAACAATCCAAGGATCACAACTCTATTAAACACACTTGGAAGAGCCAAGGCATCAAGAGGAAAACTGAATTTGTATTCCTCAATTCAACTGGGGAACGTAACCTTATCCCGGGAAGTATTTAGGGAGAACATTCCACAGCTATGCTCCTTCCAACGCTTTGTGTAGCCTTTAGCTCCATCTGCAGGGGATGATCTGAGCAAGACACCTGAGTCTCCACCTTTCTTGGGGACTAGGTCTCTCTCCTCCACGCTCACTGGGAACCAACTGGAAAAAAAACTATTTCTGCAAATCTATATGTTTTGGTCTTTAATCTGATACTTCATTCTTCTGTAACCACAAAAAGTTCTCTACCAGATTATTTTTCTTCAACTTTCTACTGCAAGTTCCTAAGGTCAGGGACTTTGTGTGTCAGTTGGTCCACCACCAGCATAATTTTGAGTTCAGTCAGAAACAGAAATTAACAATTCTGTCTTACCCCAGTATGTTCCAGATATGGATGCTATAGCCAGAACCAATTGATACAAGTTAATTCCATTTCAGGCAAAATCTATAGCATTGGAAAGATCAGTTTTAGAAGCAAGAGGGGGAAAACCCCCCCTAAAAATACAAATAAATGTACACCCAGGCTCTATGTTAACTACTAGTAAAAAGAAAGAGCAATCTCTACCATGATAAGTGAACAGCTGGATTTAATCTTCATGTATGAGGGGCCAGAAACAAACTCTGCTTTCACAGTCTTCCATCTCCTCCCAACATTTAGTTTATTGGAATAATACGGCTCAGTATATTATGTGGCTTAACCATGATCACCTGAAGAAGCCATTCTCTCTGTCCCACCACCTTCCCAGGCTTGTTTGGAGGGAACAAGGGAGAGGGACTTCTCCATGGCTGCTCCTAGTCTTGAGAACTTCCTCCAGGGGGCCAGGATGACCCCATCCTTTCTCTCCTTCTGTCAGAAGTGAAAATACTTTTATGCCATCAGGCTTTTAAAAACTGACTGGAGTTAGGTTTTAATGTTGTGTGGTGCTGTCTCTAACATCTGTATATAGTTTTTTAATTAATTTTAGTCTTTAATGTTCACTGTTTTAACTTTATAAATTGTTCAATCATTTTTAAATAACTCTGATATTTAAACTTTTATTAAGGAATTTGTATATGTATTGTTTTTAAATATGTTATTAGCCATACTGAATCCCATTATTTGGGAGAAAAGTGGTATGTAAGTGAACAAAATAAATAAAATAAATAAGACTTAGCAATAATTACAGGAAAATTTAAAGATGTAACTGTAATGAGTGAGATTTTGGTAACTACACTGAGGTCGGTGGGACATGTAACAAAGATTAAGTCACTGGCACATGTATGCTTTCTCTTCATCCTTCTCATAGTTGCTGCCAGAATGAAAGTTAAAGCCAAGAAATGCTAGGGAGTAAGAAGAATGCTTGCCCTGAAAGCAAGCTGAGAAAATATTGTTGTTAACTGAGTATCACATATTCCACATATTCTACTACAAAGACGTATTGCCTTCATACGATGTTGCAGCAGTCAGGAAGAACAAGTTGCTTACCTGTAACTGTGGTTCTTCAAGTGGTCATCTGTGAACTCATACAAATGGGTTTTGCACCTGCGCAGAAACAGCATTTGGAACCTTCTAGAGCCTACCGTTGGTGTTTTGGCTGTTGACTCATCTCCCATCCCCTCATAGTATATAAGCCCCCGCCTCGTGTAATGGTCAGTTCCATCGCCGCACATGTGGCGGCAACAGAACCACTGCACAACAGGACAGATGAGGGGAGGAGGGAGGGGTTGTGTGAGTTCACAGATGACCATTCGAAGAACCACAGTTACAGGTAAGCAACCTGTTCTTCTTCTCGTGGTCTCTGTGACTCACACAAATAGGAAACTAGCAAGGTGATCAAAAAAGATGGAGGGTATGTTATGCTGCTGGACAACATTCATCTCAACTTCTGGCTCCTCCCTTTCCATCTGTTTCCCTTATCTCTCTCTCTCTCTCAATCTCTCTCTTTTTTTTCCAACACCAAGATGTAAGATAATAAATAACATTTATTGACAAAACAGACAATATCGTATCATTCATCTTACAGAGGAAAACAGTACAGCTTTCCCAAAACATGCATCATTCCCAGAACGGTTGTCAACTCTATAATGATTGATAAATGTATGAGGGTGAAACCAGGTAGCTGCTTTGCAGACCTAAGAAAGAGATACCCCGTTCAAAAAAGCAGCAGAAGCTGCCATAGATCTTGTGGAATCAGCTTGAACACAGTCAGGGAGTTTCTTTTTTGCCAGCTCATAAGACAACTTAATGGTGGAAACCACCCATTTAGAGAG